>CM033715.1:3716430-3979416 GCA_019671005.1 Hibiscus mutabilis | reverse complement strand
GAATTGAATAGAGAACTAGTTGCCCTATCGTGAATTGTCGTGGGCAATAGTTTCTTGTCATGCCATCGCTTTGTTTTCTCCTTGTAGATTCGCATTGTTATAGGCGAGTGCACAAAATTCTTCTATCTCATTGAGATCCATCAAGCGCTTTTGTCCGCACTTCCCAATCCATATTCACGGTCTTGATTGCCCAAGACGCTTTGTGCTCGATTTCCACCGTAGATGACATGTTTTACCATAGACAAGTCGGAAGGGGGACATACCTAATGGTGTTTTGAATGCAGTGCGATATGCCCAAAGTGCGCCATCTAGTCTTAATGACCAATCCTTCCTTGAGGGATTTACAACTTTCTCGAGTATTCCCTTCAACTCCCGCTTGAAATTTCGCTTGCCCGCTGGTTTGTGGGTGATATGCCGTGGCGATCTTGTGTGATATGCCAAGCGTTGCAACATCTTGGCAATTAGTTTGTTGTCAAAATGCTTGCCCCCGTCGCTGATAATTGCTCTCGCATCCCAAACCGTAAATATGTTTTTCTCGCAGAATCGCTGCACGGTCTTGAATCGTCATTGGGAAACCGCAGCTGCCTCTACCCATTTAGACACATAGTCGACGGCGAGTAAGATGTAGAGGTTGCCGAATGAAGATGGGAAAGGTCCCATAAAATCGATCCCCATACATCAAACAGCTTCCACTCGATGATGTTTCGAGTGGCATCTCATGTTGTCTAGAGATATTGCCCGCCCTCCGAAACGATCACATTGCTTGTAAAAGTCTTGGGTATCTTTGTACAATGTTGGCTAATACAAACCGGATTGCAAGACTTTGGTCGCGGTACGAGTTCCTCCAAAATGTCCTCCATAGGGTGAAGAATGGCATTGCCGAGTACATTCATTGTTGTTTCTTCTTCGTGGGACACATCGGCGTATAACCCGATCCGACATTGTTTAAACAAAAGAGGCTCGTCCCAAAAGTAATGCTTAGCATCATGGCGGAACCGCTTCTTCCCTTGGTGAGTAATGCCATACGGAAAAATACCACAAACAAGGAAGTTAACTAAATCGCTGCATGTGGTATTGCCGAGGCATGTGCCGCCAGAGTGTTCGCTCTCCCAAAATTGCCGAGGCGTGCGCGCCAAAGATCGGGCCGCGGCGCCGAGAGTTGCCGAGGCGTGTGCATCCATGGTTGCCGAGGCGTCATGGGCTGCCGAGGCGCGTTGAGGGTTGCCGAGGCAATTAGAATTTGTTCATCCGGGAATGCATCGATATCTCTAGATCCGCCTTTCTCCCTATTGCGCGCTCCAAACGTGATAAGTGATCGCCACTTGATTTTCTGTTCCTTTCCCGTCCTTAATTTCAATATCAAATTCTTGTAAAAGTAATATCCAACTAATCAAACGAGGTTTAGCATCCTTTTAGCAAATAAGTATTTGATTGCCGAATGGTCCGTATGAATAATTACCTTTGTACCAATTAAATAGGATCGAACTTGTCAAATGCGAAAACTACAGCTAGTAACTCTTTCTTCGTTGTTGTGTAATTCACTTGAGCATCATTAAGAGTTTTACTAGCGTAGTATATCACATGGAAGGTCTTACCTGTGTGTTGGCCTAGGATCGCTTCCTACCGCAAATCACTTGCATCACACATGAGCTCAAAAGGTAGCGCCCAACTGTGGAACGACAATTGGTGCCGAGGCAAGCTTTTTCTTTAGGGTTTCAATGCTTGAGTGCAAGAATCATCAAAATCAAGACTTTATCCTGTTCAAGCAGATTACACAAAGGTTTAGTGATTTTAGAAAAATTATGAATGAACCTCCCGTAAAAACTCGCATGTCCGAGAAAACTTCAATTCCTTTAACCGAATTTGGTGGGGTAATCTCTCGATCACGTCCACCTTGGCTTTGTCTACTTCAATTCCCTTTGATGAAATCTTATGGCCGAGCACTATTCCTTCATCTACCATAAAGTGGCATTTCTCCCAATTGAGGACTAAACCGTTTCTTCGCATCTTGCCAACACCTCTCTAAATTGCCGAGACAGCCGCCGGGTCATTACTAAAAACCAAAAAATCATCCATGAAGATCTCAAGGAAGTCTTCGACCATGTCCGAAAAGAGCGCCATCATGCATCTTTGGAAGGTTGCCGGGCGTTACATTAATCCGAACGGCATCCTTCGAAGCATAAGTACCGTAGGGCATGTGAAGGTTGTCTTTTCTTGATCTTCGGGTGCTATGGCAACTGATTGTAACCTCTCAATAACCATCAAGAAAAAACAATAAAAGGGTTTACCCGCAAGACGGTCAAGCATTTGATCAATAAAGGGTAATGGGAAGTGATCTTTCCTAGTGGCTTTGTTTAGCTTTCGATAGTCCATACAAACCCTCCAACCGGTCACACCCTGGTTGGGATAAGTTCATTATTTTCATTGCTTTACCACTGTTATACCTCCTTTTTCGCACACATTGTACCGGACTTACCCACGCATTTATCGGAGATAGGGTATATAATGCCAAGGCCAAGCCATTTGATGATTTCTTTCATTACAACCCTTTCATGGCATGATTCAGTCTCCTCCGGGCCTCAATTGAAGGTTTGTGATCATCTTCCAACAAGATCTTGTGCATGCACACCACTGGCTAATTCCCTTCAAGTCGGCAATTGTCCACCCTATTGCCTTTTTATGTAGCTTCAACATGTTGATCAGCTTTTTCCCGCTCAGCTGTAATTTAGAGGAAATAATTACAGGTGTAATGTATTATCGATCCCTAAGTATACATATTTCAGTTGCTCGCAATTTTTTCAACTCAAGAATTGGTGGATTTTCGATAGAGGGTTTTTCGATCTTACCTTCCTTACCCGAGTAGTCCAGTGGTTCAAAGTATGTACCGGGTCGATTGACTAGCCAATTTGCCTCTTCCGTTGTTCCTCATCGACCGGTTCTTCATACTCCTCGTGTTCCTCTTGATCGGCAATGTAGTTGCCGAGGCAACTAAATTCCTCATCGGTTAAACTCGCCGTGGCATGAAGTAGTTGGCATTCTTCCGATCATCGACATGCCTTAGTGTTTGGAACACATTTAGTTTTACCGCTGGTCATTCACCCTCATTGTGAGTTCTCCTTTTCAACATCAATCAAAGTTCTCCCTGCCGCTAGGAATGGTCTCCCGAGAATGATAGGCGCATGCTCATCTCGCTTCACAATCCAAAACAATAAAGTCAGTGGGAAAAATAAATTTATCAACTTTTACCAAGATGTCCTCGATTTTTCCTCCGATGCACATAGGATATGTCGCTAGCTGCAAAGATAATGTTGTTGTAGGTCTTGCCTTCCCGATTCCTAGTTTCGAAAACCGATTTAGGCATCAAGTTTATGCTAGCCCCTAGGTCGCATAGTACTTTCCCGACATAGTGATTTCCAATAGAACAGGTATTGTAAAACTTCGGGATCCTTCAACTTGGGCGGCATGCGACAGCAACATTGCCATGCATCCCTCTGTTGTGCCAATGTTTCAAACTCTCCTAGCCTTGTTCTCTTGGACACAATGTCTTTAAGAAACTTGGCATAGTTTGGCATTTGTTCAATTGCTTCCACCAATGGCAAGTTGATATGGACTTGCTTTAGGATATCAAGAAACTTCTTGAATTGATATTCTTGCTTTTGTCGCTTCAACCTTTGTGGGAATGGTGGTGGAAGTCGGATATCTTCTATCATTTCATTGGTTTGAAACCCGATTGACGGCATTGCCGGACATCCGGAGTTGCCGGCGCGTTATCAACGGGTTACCGAGGTGTGCTTATCGCAAGTTGCCGAGGCGTCATCGGTTGCCGAGGCATGCTTATTGCGGTTGCCGGCAAATTCTCGGCTCAAGATCCGAGGCTTTGCCGCTAGGTTCATCTTGATCTTTTGTGGAGTTTTGTTTGACGAGCGGGTTTGAACCTCTCTAAGTTGTTGGCCACTTCTGGTGGTGATTGCCTTACATTGCTCATGGCCGTTCCTCTTGCGACTTCAGTATCGCTAGGTAAACCTCCTTGTGGTCTAGTGTTCAGATTTTTGAGCAAATTGTCCGACTTGATTTTCCAATGATTTGATTGCCGCCTCTTGGTTTTACAATCTCATCTCGGTCCTGTTAATAAAAGCATCGTTCTTTTTATGAAATTACTATTCTCAGCCATATAAGATTCAGTTTTCATCATAAAAGCATTTAGAGAATTTTCCAAAGAACTAGATGTTGTCGGTTGTTGTTGCGGCATCCGTTGTCGTGGCATATTCTCTTTGGAATCCCGATGTTTGTGCATTCTGATTGTTCCGGTTTAGAGCATTGTTGGGATTACTCCATGAAAAATTTGGGTGCTTCTTCCAAGCTCGGATTGTATGTATTTGACATCATGTTGTTGTCCGATTGTAATTCCCACATAGAAGCTAGATTCCTGATTCTCGCATACATTCGTAAGAATTATGGTTATCGCCACATAACTCACAAAAAGAATCCATTACCTTGACTTCATGTGTGTTGTTTGGTTTTTGCATGTTTCGACCATCTTGGTTAATGCGCCAATTGTGCCAAATTGAATCGATGATCCTAGTTCATGTATTGTGGCTTGGCGCCTAACTCCTCCTCTTCTAGTAGATGGGAATTGATAGTCATTCTTGGCCAGCCTGTTTAAAATTTGCATTGCTTCTTCCGGTGACTTATCTAGGAGTATGCCGCTTGCCGAGGCGTCTAGCATCATCCTTGTTGGTGTATTCACGGTGTTGTAAAACATTGTTACTTGAGTCCATACCGGGAATCTGTAGAGGGCATTTGTGTAGAAGTTCTCTATATCGCTCACAAGCCTCGTGACATGGATTCATCATCCGCTCAAAAAAAGAAGTAATGTAATTCTACGGCTTATCGATTAAATTTGTAGGATTAAATCTAGCAAGGAAATCACGACAAAGATCAGTCCAAGATGCTATGGATCCGCAGAATGCTATTTAGCCATGCTTTTGCCCTATCCTCGGTGAATAGGGGAATAATCTTAATCGTAAGACATCGGGGTGACTCGCGTGTATCTTGAACGAGTTGCAAATCTCGAGGAAAGATTTCAGATGTTGTCGCATCTTCGATTGCCGAGCCGCCAAATTGACCTATTGTGTTGATCATATTAAACATTACCGGTTTCAACTCAAAGTGGTCGGCTTCAATTTCAGGTGCGACAACTCCGGGTTAAGTTCATCAAGATCTTCTTCAAGATAGTCTCGAATAGTTCTTTTTCGCGCAAGAATCACTCCTCCTCCCGCCGAACATCTTGATTCATATTGCCGCCTTGATTTGCCATTGCTTCTCTTATCCTTCGTCTAGGTCTTTGTAAGGTTCGTTCGATTTTCGGATCAAAGGGATATTCGTGAAGTCGGTCTCGCCCGGTCATATACCAATGCAAAACCAAAGTTTGTTAGCCCTTTGAATTTTAAACAAGAAGAAAAAAATAAAAAGAAAGTGCAAGAAAGTAAAAACAAAGTCGTTATTGCCAATCCCGCAACGGCGCCAAAAAACTTGTTGCTGTAATAAGTGCTACGCAAATATGCAAGTATACACGCCGCAAGTTATAGTATAAAAGATATCGTCTCCACAGGATTGGTGCCACTTCAAGAATCTAGTCTCTTGCAATCGTAAAAAGTAAAAACACAAGTAAAGGATTATAGAAGTTTTAACTAATAACTAATCTAGAAAGCAATTAAGTAAAAGAAAAGATGAATTCGAATGAGAGAGATAGGCTAGGTTATCGTGAGTTGAGGTGTGATAGCCGATTGGATCGTCTTGGTAAAAGAGTGCACGGGCAACTCAGTTGCCGTGGCGATTTGCAATAACGGGTTGCCTTGGCAACTAATTGATGGTTGCTTAGGCGACTAGTTGGGCTACTACTTGGGCGATCGGGCAGCAACTTCAAGGTTCGGCGGAGCGTTCTTCAATGGTTTCTTCTTATCCCTAAGTCGAAACTCTAGCTACTTGTGCATGCCTTGATAATACATCCCTGCGTGAATCAAGGGTGAACAACAACCAATCTTGCGCTCCTCTTAGCCGTTGAAATCCTTAACTTATTCCTAAGCCGGATTAATCTTCACCATCATTGATTGAATAAAGACCATACTCATTCGTTTCTTGAATCTAACTCTCCCGATATTAGATAAATGGATGAAATCACGAGATCCTCTCCCAATTCACTCAAAACAATAATAAGAACCAAGAATGAATAAACCTTGAAATAGAAAAGTGCAAACTTATTACCTAAACAAAAACCAATAGTTTCTCACAACCACAAAACACAATAACCATAGCCAAGTAAATTTAGTTCATGGCTAGGTTCCAAAGAAACACAAGATAAACAATCCCTAGCATGAACCCAATCGAACAAGGAAGAAAAGATGAAGCTTGTCGAAAATTCCTTGCCCTAGATGCTTTAAAATTCCCTTGCTTCATCTCTTGGAGTTGTCTAAATTAACTCTTGCTCTCTCCCTTGGATTTGTCGAATTTCCTTGCTATTTATAGGGCTAGGCCAAAGTCCTTCTTTGAGGAGGAGTTTGAGTTGGAATTAAATTATCTTTAAAGAATATAATTCTTTATTATAATTTTATTCCTATTAGAACTTCTCTTATCTTCTTAGAATTTAATTCTTCTTTAATCTCTGCATGGCAATCAAATTCCTTTGGGCTTGGGCCTTGCTCCATGTCATATTGGGCTTGTAAAGTCATGAATTTCGACATCCATATTGCTTTTGGTCTTTGTCGACAAATGCCATGGCAACTGGCTCTTGCGTCTCCTTCATGCACGCCTCGCAACTAGCTCAAGATATCCTTCATGCATTGCCCTCGCAACTAGCTCGGCATTGCTTTGGCAAGTGATCCTGCACATACACACACAAAAACACACCAAAGCAGCATCTATTTCCACAAAAATCACCAAGTTATGTAATCAAGCTCAACGATTGAAGGAAACATGGATTAATGCATGAATGACTAACTATGCAACTAATATGAGCCTAAGTCTAACAATAATATGAGTAAAAAGGGTAAGAAAAATAGTACTTTTGAACACTTATCACCGGCGCTTCCATTAGGAACTTTAATGGGTCTAGCTTGGATATCAACCAAGTAGTATGGTATAACATGTACTGTCTGAGCCGCTTGGTAGCCCAAACTAGAGCACAACACAGCCTTCAGATCTTTGGGGTACCGTGTTTCGCAATCATTGAATTTCCGCTTAGGTAATAGATGGCTTGCTCCTTTTTTCTTGACTCGTCGTGTTGCCCCAAAGACACATCCCATTGAATTCTCAAGACCGTTAAGTAGAGAATTAGTGGTCGACACTGTCTTGGTGCGACTAAAATTGGAGCATTTGTCGTACCTTTTGATCTTTTCTAGGCTTTTTGACATTCTTCATCCCATACGCCGGGATTATTTTTTCTAAGAAGTCCAAGACCGGTCGCATTGGTTGGTTAATTGGGAAATGAAACGAGAGATATAATTCAGCCTCCGAGAAACCGCGGACTTCCTTTTTTGCGTGCGGGGTGGTGAAAGGTCCTGGATGGCTTTCACTTTATCGGGATCAATTTCAATCTCTCTTCTGCTTACTACGAACCCTAGGAGTTTTCCAGAAGTAACGGCGAAGGTACACTTGGCAGGATTGAGCCTCAGTTGGTACTTCCGTAGTCTTTGGAATAGTTTTCTCAAGTTCAGAGGTGCTCTTCCCCTGCTCGGGATTTGGCAATCATATCATCCACGATACTTCTATTTCTTTGTGCATCATATCATGGAAGAGAGTCACCATTGCTCTTTGGTATGTTGCCCCTGCGTTCTTTAGCCCAAACGGCATTACTTGATAACAAAAAGTGCCCCACATGGTTATGAATGTGGTTTTCTCCATGTCGTTAGGATCTATCTTTATCTGGTTGTATCCTCGAGAAGCCGTCCATGAAGGAAAACCATGAATGTCTGCGGTGTTGTCAACCAGCGTGTCAATATGTGGCAAAGGGAAGTTGTCTTTTTGGGCTAGCTCGATTCAGATCCCCGTAATCTACACACATACGAACTTTCCCGTCTTTCTTTGGTACTGGTACAATGTTTGCAACCCATTCGGGTATTTGGCTACCTCCAAGAATCCAAAGATCAAATTGCTTTTTCACTTCTTCTCGGATCTTTAACAACATATTTGGCCTCATTCTCCGAAGTTTTTCTTTGTCTTGGTTTGCACTCCGACTTTGTTGGCAATTTGTGCACCACTATGTCGGTGTTCAATCCCGCATATCTTGATAAGTCCAGGCGAAGACATCCTTGAATTCCAAGCGGGGCTATCGGGTTCATGCTTGGTTTTTGAGGAAATAGTCGTTCCTATTTTTATTTATTTTCTCGCTTCTTCAGTCCCTAAGTTGACAATTTGACAATTTCTTCTTCTTCTTGGGCATAATCGCCTTTCTTCGTCGTCCACCATTCTCATTAATTCTTCAGGGACCTCAATTTCTATTTCATCATATCCTCCCTCAATTTCCTCTGAGACCTCAGGGCTTTCAAAATTTACTCCAGGATTGGATCCGGTATCATTCATATCGTCAATCATGAGCGACCTGCATTAAATGAGAATGAATTGTATTGGGAAAGATACGGCTTTACATGAAGGGAATGAATATGAAGAATGCATGAATGGAATAAATGAGACTTTGGTCATTTTTAAGAAAGTGGGGATATTTTCATTTCAATCAAAAAGTTAACATAGGTGCCCCATACAAGAGATCCCCATTGTCTATGGACAAAAACAAAAGGTTGATTCGGAACATTACTCTGATCTATTCCTAAAAACTACAGGTAGATCAATGCAGCTCCAGTTATCGAGTGTTTCCCCGGGATGGCAAGGGCGGATGTTGGTCAACATTTTGCTGCCACGGCCCTTTTCAGCTATCATGTTGATGTACATCCCCTCAAATGATTTACTGAATATTTCCTCCTGGTTAAGTTCATCATTTTTCTTCATTGCCTCTCTAATATCTTAACCTGGCTGGTAGAACCCTCCGGAGACGAAAGTGGCTTTCAAACTAGGAAAGGATATCGGCCTCCACGGAATGTCTTCTCCTTTAGATCTGGCTTTTCTTTGCTCCTCCTTCCTCTTATATTCCTCTTTTTTCTGTTGGACACTCGGTTGATAACCCAGCCCGAAACGATCTTTCTTGGTTATCATATTCTTGGGTCTCAGGTTTCCTTGTAATTTCTTCCCCAGCCCTTTTCCTATTTTGGCTCCTCGGCCCAGAGTTTCTGCGACGGTCATCTTAGTACAATTAGATAACCTGGGGTAAGGGATCCGCTTCCTTCAAAACGAATGTGGCATTTACTAGTTCTAATGCTCGGAACGAGCATTTCATGCAGCATCTTCATCATTTTGAATGTAGGGGGTGTCGATGTCACGGAAGCAACAAATTCATGCTCGCTTCTACGGTGACCAATTTGCCTTCAACTACAAATTTTAATTTTCGATGCAATGATGATGGGACAACTCTCGCGGAGTGGATCCACGGTCTTCCCAATAAGCGGTTTGTAAGATGGTTTTATGTCCATCACCACAAAATCGATCACATATTTGGTTGGTCCGATCAATAGGGGGGCACCTCAATTTTCCCCATTGTTCCTTTTTGCGTACCATCAAAGGCTCTTACCGAGTTGTAGCAAGGCTTTAGGTGCGAACCATCTATTGGCAATTTTGCGGGGTTACCATAGGCAAGACATTCAATGCTGACCCGTTGTCGATCAAGACGCACTGTAATACATACCCCTTTGCGGTGGGTAGTGACGTTAAGGGCTTTGGTAGACCCATTCCTCCCTCCGGATCTCATCATCACCGAATGTGATATGATTATATGTGGTAATATGCCCTACTATCATGTCCGGGTTTGTTCTGTAAATGTCCCGGGGCACAAAAGTTTGATTCAAGACTTTTCAATAGCGTCTCCCGATGCTTCTCTCAACTCAAGAGTAATTCCAAAGATCGTGATCCTGGCCGGTTGTTTTTCGTAGTTGTTCCACTACTACTGTACTCGCTATGTCTCAAGAACTTTAGAAATTCTTTGTCCCGGGCCTCGCCACGGTTCATTTATCTTTTGGGAGGTTCTTCTCCAAATATCCTGCATAGGGCTAATCTGTTGTATCCTTCCCCTATCTTTTTTTTGCTCTCAAAGCCTTGGAGGAATAACATCGGCCGCTCCTTGTGAAATGGCCTGCCTCACCGACGTTTACATCGTTCGCTTTGTTGGTCTTCCAGCGAGGCTCTTTTACCTGTTCGTGTTCTCGATTTTTTTCTGGCATGGTCACATTCGCGGCATAATTCCGTGGAATTTGTCGCATGTCTTTGAATGGGAATGGAGATGGTGCTGAAATGACGATCTTGGGATTTATCTTCTTTGGTTTTCCTTGGGGAGACACCGCATTCCCTATCTGGGAGAGATAATAAAATGTCTATCCTTCCCGTATCTAATTTTGGGGCTATCCGTCATGTGCACGCCTCGATCCCTTCCCCATGGGTTCCTCGAAGAATTCAATTTGTTTTTCATTCATCAACACGCACCAATTTCTTGAACTCTTCACATTCTTGGATATCGTGCCCTTGATCGATGGAATTCGCAATACTTTCCACATTCCTTCTCGCCTTATTATCATGCCTTTGTTGATCACACGAGCCATGCATAATTGTTGAAATACCCACCGTAAAGGAGACTTGATTTACGACACGTCATCCTTTATCCTCCGGTAAAGCATTCTTCTATGACATTAACTCCCATGCTCTCATGATTGGGCAGCGGGTTGTTGGCTACGTTGGCTCTTCAAACTTCAATATCCCGTAAATCGATTAAGTTCTGTACATGCTTTTTTGAAGGCAAGACAGTTCTCGCTGGGATGTCCAGGTACCGCGTGTGATAGTCGCAATGCGCGCTTGGATTATACCAAGGCGGGAAGGGTGGATTGACAGGATTAACGATGTATGGTCGGACCAAGTCCGCTTCATACAACCGGGAATAAAGCTCGAGTATGAAAAACAGGTAGGGGAGTGAAAGTTCTCCTCTCTTTATCCTTTCTGGTGACTCTCTCATCTCTTTGATTCGAATTTTGTGTTTTTCCCACAGGTGCTTGTGGCTGTGAGACTGTGAAGTTCTTCGGGGCGGTATAGGTGCTGGTGGTGTTTACTTCATTTCTCTTATTGTACTTTCGAGACCCCTCCCCACCATCAATTCTACCGCTCTTAATTGCCAGTTCGAGAGACTCCCCAGTCCTGATCAAGTCGGCAAAACTCTGTGTTGTGTTATTAATGAGGCGATCGAAGAGTGCCCATTTCAGAGTATTGACAAATAATGGCGTGATTTCATGCTCCGGGATAGGTGGCTGGATTTGGGCGGCCACTTCTCTCCACCTCTGGGCATATTGTCGCATGCTTTCATTGGACTTTTGCCCCATATTTTCTAGCATGATTCTGCTAGGGATCATGTCTGTTACATGTTTGTATTGCTCGAAAAATGCTTTAGACAAATCTTTCCATGTCTTGACATTCGCTTTGCTTAACTGAGTATACCAACGTAACGCCGCTCCAGTTAGACTATCCTGGAAACAGTGGATCAGTAGCTTTTCATCTTTATGGTAAGCCGCCATTTTTCTACAATACATCGTTATGTGTGCAGAAGGACATGTGGTTCCATCATATTTATCGAACTCCGGCATTTTGAATTTTGGCGGCAAGACAAGATCGGACACCAGACTTAGGTCGCTAGCGTCGTTTCCTGATTCTTCATTTGATTGTAACGCTTTAAATTTTTCTTCCATGAGGCGAAATCTTTCTTCCCATTTTTTCTGTACCTCATTCCTAATTCTTTCGACCATATTCAGGTTCGGCACTTCTTCTTCATAAAGTGCTTCGGTATCAAGGGGTTGAGTCTCAGGAGCCCCTATTTGAAAGCTGGAAGACATTCCTGCGGGGTCAATATACACCTTTCTAGCTTGGTTTGGTGCAGTTGGTTGAACCTTGAAGTGAGCCGGGGTACCTTCTGGTTCTGGAACATTTTCTCCTTCTACTCGTTTTCCAAGACTTCTTGCCAGCAATGCAGTTATATCAGAAACTATAGATGTTTGTGATTGCGCGATCTGATCACTAAGGCTTCTCTGGGCCTCTTCAAGCCTTGACTCGAGCTCTCTTTGCCCTCTTTCTAGACTGATTATTTTTTCTTCCATGAGCTTTCTTTGTAGCCGGGTAAAGTATAGGTAATGAATGATTGCGGGTTAACACTCTACATACAATGCCACAATATTCATATTGTTAATATGGTTGTAAAAAATAAATGCATGTATAATGATGCAAATGTTATGATGCAAATGCAAGAATGCATGCAGACAAGGTACTGATTCCGCTGGTAATCACCCTTTTGAATTACTTCCACGGGAATTAAAGGGTCTTGATTACAACAAAATTTGTGTTACAAAGTAAAGATCCCTAGTACAAAAGATCTAATTATAACACAGAGTCCTATAGATAGACTCTAGCTCTATCTCCTAACTTTCCAATTGCCTTGAGCAGCTTGAGGAACCTAGGAGCTTCTTCCATTCCCGGGGCTATAAAAGGTCGGAGTGTCTCAGCCTCGACAGCTAAATCATTTACGTGTCTGGCGACTCGCTGTATGTCCACCATTAGATTTGCGTAGTACTGGTCTCTGTCCTGTACCATTCGAGCAGCGTCGCGTAATCTCTTCTGCCAATAGGTGTCCCCTCCGGCTGTAGCTTCCTCGAACACATTAATTCTTTCCTTGTAATCCTCCACAACTGCTTCGAGGGACCCGATTCGTGCTTGTAACACACCCACTTCGCGTTCTCTTTCTTGCAGCTCAGCGAAATTATTCCTGTGGCAGTACATTCGAAGTGAGTGTTCGACTTCCGCTACTTTCCCTTTTAATTCATCATTTTGACTTTGGCTTTGCCCCAAACTTTGAATAGTGTCATCGTACAGTTTCTGCATTTCTAACAGTCTGTTTCGGCTATTCATGGATTTTCTTTTCCATACGGCGACACTTTCTCTCTCATGATGGACAGCTTGTTTTCCCTTGCTGATTTTTTGTTTGAATCTTTCTCTCTCTTAATCAAAGGCCTTCTTGGCGGACCGTTTTTCTTCCTCCATAGCCAAACGGTAGCTTTCAATCTCTTTCTCGATCGCTCTTTTGTTAATTTCTCGTTCTTCTTCCATCAAACAGATGCCGTTCATTCTTTCTCTTTCCACAGCTATGAACTGACTCCGGCCGGCCTTTTGTATTTTTGCCTATAATAGGAGATCATCTTTTTGATAAAGAGTATTCTTGTCACTCAAATCTGCGTTTAATTTCTTCAGTTGCCTAATGATCTCATCCCGCTCGTCAACTTCTAAGCTTGCTTTATAGAGCTCACTTGCATGTTGGGTCTGTTGGATGTCCATTTTCTTTTTAACTTCCTCGAGTTCACTCCTTAAGATATCGGGCCGGACGGTACCACCCTTGTAAGCTCTTGAGTGACCTTTGTTGGTCCTTGATCGATTCGGGAATCACATTATTAACCTCAAACGTCTCCAAAGATCGTAATCTGGGGTAGTCATGTGCTCGGTATCTCCTTCCACCCCGATCCGATAACAATGATCCCAGCCCTCATGATGGTCGAATTTTTCCTTTGATCTCTCCTTTGAAAAGAAATTCAGTTTGGCTTAATCCGCGGTATTGGGAATGAACTGCCGTGATCCGAACTGCCGAGACACTAAAAGTGGAGCACAAGCGATCCCTCCATGTAATCCTAACATCATCACCAGTTGAAGTCACCACAATCTGTATAGAAAATAATTAACTTTACCGAGCCATGGGACCCTCCATGCTATGTCTTCATCTTGAATGTTCTCAAGAAATCGGGTCCACATTTTTGTTTTCAAATCTTCTCACCATTCCTTTGCTAAGTATTCTCGTAAAGGCGAAAAACCTTGGAAGGATATCTCCGCCAGACCCGCGTCGGCGTCTTCCACATGTGACTCGGATCCATACTTGTAATAATAGTGTGCGCAGCCTCGAAAACGTCCTTCTTCATGTTTTCGGCTAGCGTTTAAGGAAATGAAAGTCTCGACCAAGATTCTTTGGTACCGGGTTTGCTTTCCGTTTCACCCGCTCAAACAAATCCAGAATGGCTATGTCAATGTTCCCGAGTACTCCGGGAAAGATCACCAAGCCATATATTCCTAAAGCGAATAAGTCTATTTTCTTTGCCTCGTCTGCATGTGTCGATATGATGTCCCGAATACTTTCCCATGCAAAGACTGTATTATCTCCTCGGATTTGAAGGAGGCCACTAACCCAATCGTCACTCATTCCCGCAAAGGCTTTGAGTTTTGCAGTGTAATTCTGATTCCTTGGAGGCTACGCGTAGATCCAATCTTCCTGAATATTTTTCTGGTTAAGTAAAGCAGTGTACTCTTCTACCGTAGGCATCATGTCCTGCCCATTGAAAGTGAAGCAGCAAAAAGCCGGATTCCAGAACTAGACTATAGCTCGGAGTAGGGGCTGGTTAATCCGAACATATAATAGCTGCGCGATGTCGCCATAACTATCGCTAAATAAGTCTTGTAGTCTTCGGTCTCATCTTTCCCAAATGCTTTGAAGATCCCACAAGTCGTTCTGTTGGAGACTCACATAGGTGTATCCAGCTATTACGCGTTCGTTAGGCAGACTGTCCCCTTGGATTTTCTGGTTGACCTCTGACCAATGTCTGACTGACAAATTAAGCTCTTCTTTCCTAAGACACCTTTTTTCCATAGTGTAAGACTTTCTGATCAGGCAAACCACTTGATCCAGTACCTTTATGCGATGCAAATGCAATGATGTATGAGAAAAAGAACAAAAGCGAAAAGAAAACAAGTCAGTACCAGATAAAATTGATAAATATAATGACAAAATTAAACAGAAATAAACACACAAAACAACCCTATTTATCCCGTCTAAAACCTAAGGTTATCCGCATGGCTCTAACAGGGTGGGTTTCTATGTTCTCTACATGCAGTTTTGGTTCTAGGAGGTACCCGAATTGTCCTTGCTGTCCCCTACTAAGGGTAGCAAGGCCCCCGATCATCACCCATTATAGGCTCCTTTCAACCGGGATCAATTCAGGGGGACCCATTCGCTTATGCCCGTACGAATGAACGATATCCTTACGAAAGCATAAGGTACTCGAGCCCCGAAGGTACTTGCTAGGCCCATACGGGAGAACGATATCTCCACG
The DNA here is from genome assembly GCA_019671005.1 of Hibiscus mutabilis. Taxonomy (NCBI): domain Eukaryota; kingdom Viridiplantae; phylum Streptophyta; class Magnoliopsida; order Malvales; family Malvaceae; genus Hibiscus; species Hibiscus mutabilis. The sequence goes on along the minus strand of CM033715.1, from coordinate 3,964,138 downwards.
AAAGCATTAGCGTTTCCCCCACTTAAAAAGACGGGTTTATATGCCATATTTTAAATGCGTTAAAATAAACGCGCAATTATGACCGAATGTTAATTTAATAGTCACTTTAATCCGGGACTTCCAATATTAGTAAAGCGGTAATTATTTTAAAAGCTTGACTCTCATTTGTTTTTTTAAAAAAAAAACAAAAATTGTCCCCAGCGGAGTCGCCATCTGTAGCGAATGTCTTTTTTTCATATATCGCTAAAATAAAAACTATGATTTTTGAAATGTTTTTGAAAGGTGTTTGGATATAAAATATTTATTCCGTGGGGTTTACAAAAAACTTATAAAAATGGAGTCGCCACCGGCCACTTAGGTAGGCCAGACACCATAAAACCAGAGATTCAAAAAGACAGGGTTCGGGAGTCGGTTACGGATGGGGAAGGATTAGCACCCCCACACCGCCCAAAATTGGTACTTTAATAATTACCGCTTTATTAATATTGGATTTTTCGGATTAGAGTGACGATTATTTTAAAATTCAGTCATAATTGCGAATATATTTTAAGGGTCCCGTTACCCGAGAATAAATGCCCAACCACTATCACTACGCTTGATACTGGCCCCGCTTACGTTCGGATAAAAGGACACCGCATTAACAATTTATAAACCATATGCAATCTCAGTGGCGAAAATGTAAAATATAACAGATAACTTGAAGACAGTGAATATCCACATAATAAAATACTAATCTAATAAATGATATGCTAGATTAAAACATGCATAATATATATTATTCTAAATGATAAATAAAAACAACTTTAACAAATTAGAACAACAATGCAGGAATAACTACGTTATATGTAGACGAACAAATATTAAAAATATACATGCTATTAATAAAATATATTTTAACATATATGAACAATATATTATACGTGAAAGAAAACATATTAACACATAACCTAAAAGCCAAGGAAACGTGCAATACGTATAAAAAACAAAAAAATACTTTTTTGAATTAACTAGAACATAACATGTTTTAATACGGATAATCAGATAAAAAACATGAATATCATACTTAACACATATATATGCAAACATAAAATACGAGTCATATACGAGAGACATGAAATAAAATAATATCAACATATACGATTATAATACGAACAATAATATTTACAAAGAAAATAGGATGAAATGAAAGAAAAACAAAAGTCAGTAAGCGTAAATTAAAGAACAATAATATGTAATTTGGGGACGAAATTGTGAAACAAACAAAACCTAAAAGGACAGTAATTGTAATTAGACCAAAGGCGGACCCAAAGTGAAAAATTCAAAAACGCAGGATGGTTAAGGCGTAATTTTACCATTCGTAAATCGATTCGGTGTAATTTAGGGACTAAATTGTGACCTTTTGAAAAAAATCGGGACTGGATGTGATTATACCATGCGGCAAGACAAAAATGAAAATATTGAAAACGCGGTGGGATTAAGTGTGTAATTTACCCATTTAGTAAAATAATAATACCTATATAAGGGCTATTTTCAGATCAAACCAAATTTTCTCCATTTTCGCGTTTCATTCTTGGTTTTCAAATAACCCGTGTTCATCTTTTTCTCTCATATGTTCTTACAAAACCCGAGAATCCCGTGCCCGCCACGGATTCTCGCCCGCCCGCTAACCTAACCCGGCGGTGAGCCTCCAAAAGACACCAAAATGACCACTACTTCATCCTCAACATGAATCCGTGGTTGGATTCAGAGGATACCCCCTTTTTCACCCTAGATCTAGGAAATACGAACCAAAAATATTTTTTTTTAGACCGAAACAAAACCACAAGGGGTCTTCCCCTCCCTTTAGTTCACCAGATCTGGCTTGTAGAAGCCGAAAGGTTTGTCACCGAGGGGAGGAAGACCCACAGACAAAGCCGGTAAGACTACTTCCTTTTTGTTTCTGTTTTTTTATTTTATTTCGTATATGCATGTAAAGAAACAAGTAAGAACAAGAGACAAAAATTTACCACTGGACTGCTTTTTTTATTATCTTCGATGTTTACAACTTTTAGGTTTTTGTGTGTTACAAGATCTCTGTTTTTTGTTACTACCCTTGTTCTCTCTTTTTTTTTGCTAATCTTTTTTTTTCCTCTTGCTAATTTTTTGCTAGCTAATCCCCGTTACAAAAGCCCCATTTCATATATATTACTGTCTCTGTTTTTTGGTTGCAAGTTGCATCTTCTTTTTCAGATCTGACATTTTGCTTGTTGTCTTTGGCATAATCTGAACGGGGATCAAATATCGCGCGGTGGCGGTGTGGTCATTCTCGCCAGAGGCGCGACGACGCAGCGGCCGTTAGTTAGATCGATCGATCTAACGGTCGAGATGGCTTGAAGAACGATCGGCTGGATGAAGCCTCGATCCGATGAGACGGCTTGAGATTTCGCCGCGTGGAGCTCCGCAGTCGAGGAGTCGAATGCGTGGATCTTACGCGACGCGTGGGATGTTAAAGCGTCGTAGCGTGGACCACACGCGCGCGTGGCACTCGAACGGTCCATACGTGTGGAGCACGCGCTGGCAGATATTTTTTTTTGACTTCCATTGCATCGCGGGCCGTTGGATCAGATCTTGATCCAACGGCCCACAATTACCTGCACATTGTAATTAGATAAGATTTGATTTGGGCCAAACGGGCTTTGTAATTGGATTTGTAATTGGTGTAATTTTTATTTGGGTTTAATATATATTTAATTTTTTCATTTTGTCATTAATAATAATAATAGTATAATTATAATAAAGAATACATATACATACGAAAATATATACTTATATTATACGATCATTAATTAATATAATATTCTAGTATACGTACGTATAATCATACATATAATTAACATAACATCTATATATGCTTATACCCAAGATACATACGTGACATACATATACCCCTAATACGTATACATAGCTTATACATGCACATATCACCTTATATTAGTAACATTCATATAATAAATGTACATGCAATATTAATATATTTACAAGTAAAAATGAGTGATTACAATCGGCAAAACAACCATCAACTGAGTGGGGATCTATCTTTCTATGATCACCGAAAAAATCATAATCAAATATTAGCGCCGTGAAGATCTTTGTACGAGCACCAAACGAGCGCTAAATCATGTCAAAATGACAGATAAAACAAATCACAAAAAAATGAGTTACAAAGACAAAATATATGTGTCATAAAGACAGATATTCTTGTAAAAAATTTAAAAAACTAACAAAAGAATAATAAATCACAATAAACAAGTAACCATCGGTTAATAAAACTAAAAAAACAAAAGATAGCAGCGGAGCAGAAAAAAACTGATTGACGGGTTTTTTTTATTTGGTACAAATGATGGTTTGATAATCCAGTTTTTTCGAAATAAATATCAATATCATACCGACGAGAAAAATTAAAAATTGTGTGCAGTTTCGATTCTTATGTAACAAACATAAAGAAACCAACAATTACTACTTGTTTATATCATTTTTTTTATTTCACTATCAATATTATATGAATCAAATACATGAATTATTGGATATATTTGATTCACATTTGTTAATGTATTTACGGAAACATTGATGATCGTATAAATATATATATATGTATTATATATTTTTATTAGATAAGGAAACAAAAATATTTTTTATTATTTATGCATCAGTATATTAATTAAACATTAATTTATCATTTTAGGTTTACAAATTATCAAAGCTTCCATCATACTATTTAATAATCTTTATGAAAATAATATATACTATTTACGACATTAGAAATTGAAACTCATACAAAGTCATTACAATATGATTGTAAATATATAATGGTTTAATATCAATTATTAATACTAACAGTCAACTGCTCTATCGGATGAGATACTATATCCCTTAAGCAAGATAGTGGTTCAAATTCTATTATTGTGAACGGAGAGAATTGGATTGGAGGGTCGCCCTATATTGAATCTCTGTAAAACTCGATTCAAATTAATTAGACAGTAAATCAGATACATTAAACTAAAAAATATCAAATATTAATTTTAATAATTTAATTGTTAAATTTATTAATATAATTACATTTATTTCATATATTTTCATCGCTGTAATTTTATTTTTAGCTAGAATATTTTTGATTCAAAACCATTTTATATTTATTTGAGCAGACAAAATCACTACAAAAAGTACATCTACCACAATAATTTTTTCAACCCATTAGCGCAGTGATACAACAGTAATTTTCTGTCAAATATAATCATTAGGGTTCCAATTTCCTTTCCCCTTTATTGAAGAAAGAGTTACACAATGAGTAAAATGGCCAATTTTGAAGAGTTGGGGGTTAGAAAGAAATTTTTCTAGAAAACAGAAAAGGGTAAGTAAATTCTCTAGTAGAAATGATTGCAACCTTCTTGAAAGTGACAAATCTTGTTTCCTTCATCTCTAGAAAACACAGTACTAATTAGATTTTTAGTCCACAATTTCTTCTTAACCATACAGAATCATCCAACTTTCCCCAGATTTTTTTCTCAAGGAAAAGGTCAGCTTGAAATACAAGAAAGAGGTATGGCCAGGCCTGCACATCATAATATATATATGAATTCATGCAAATTATACTGTGTGATTGAATAATGACTGTTTGTTTTCTTGTGGGGATGTTTTTTGTTTATGTCCAAATGCCTGTGTGTTATTATGTGTGTGGTCTATCTTTCTCTCTCTTGATTCTCTTCTCTTTCAAAGTAGCTTTATATAACCCAAAGACTTCTTTTTTAATTTTTCAAACAAAGTTGATGTATTTGCAGAAAGCAATAGCTTTTCTTCTTCTCCATGTTCCCTTTTTCTCTCTCTTTTTATCAGTAAAGGCTGAATTTTTCACCTCCTCCATCCCCCACTAGCTCAACCACCTGTACAGCTAAAGCAAAGATTGATTGATTTGTTTTTCAAAAACCCATCACTCAGAACAACACATACTTAATGTTGGACAACAACAAGAACAGCAACAGCACTTCAATTTCAGTTGCAGCACCATCTTCCTCCGAAAATGGGGCCATGCACAAAAGAAAAAGGAAACCAGCAGGCACACCAGGTTTTGTGTATTTTGTACTGGTTGATTCTTGATTGTTACCAAATTGCCAATACCTAATTATTTATAATCTGTATGTTGTTTTGCTGTAGATGCGGATGCGGAGGTGGTTTCTTTGTCGCCGAAAACGTTGTTGGAATCCGACAGGTATGTTTGTGAGATCTGTAACCAAGGGTTTCAAAGGGACCAGAACCTCCAGATGCATCGGAGGAGACATAAGGTGCCATGGAAGTTGCTGAAAAGGGAATCACAAGAGGTGAAAAAGAGGGTTTTCGTTTGTCCCGAGCCGACATGTTTGCACCATGACCCTTGCCATGCTCTGGGAGATCTGGTCGGGATCAAGAAGCATTTCAGGAGGAAACACAGCAACCAGAAACAGTGGGTTTGCGAGAAATGTTCGAAAGGGTACGCTGTTCAGTCGGATTACAAGGCTCATCTCAAAACCTGTGGCACGCGAGGCCATTCTTGCGACTGTGGCCGTGTCTTTTCCAGGTTCGTTTGTTAAGTTGTTAACTTAACCCTAAAACATAATCTCATGTTGTCTTGTCTCTCTCTTTTGTCGTTTCAGGGTGGAGAGTTTCATTGAACACCAAGATGCTTGCACCGTCCGACGAGTTCAACCTGACCAGTTGCAGGCTTTGCAATTGCAACCCGCCTGCTCGTCTCGAACAGCTTCGAGCACGAGTCCTTCGAGCGATGCAACCAACTTTCGCATTGCTCCGTTGCATGGATCGCCGATGCTGAAGTCGACAGAGCCTGTTTTTCTGTACGCGTCGACTTCAGACCATCAGCAACACCAACTACAACAACACCACAATCTTGAACTCCAACTTCTCCCAACGAGGGATTCGGAATCGGATGAGAACTACGCTACTCGTTTAAAGCTATCGATAGGATCAAACGAGAACGGCGAAAAGAATGCAAGCAATGAAACAACATTGGAAGCTACTCGGATGAAAGAATTCGCAAGCGGACAACTTAATTTAGCCATGGCGGAGAAGGCCTACGCCGAGAAAGCTAGACAAGAAGCCAAGAGGCAGATCGAGATGGCCGAACTCGAGTTCGCAAGTGCAAAGAGGATAAGACAACAAGCACAAACCGAACTCGAGAAAGCTCAAGCCTTGAAAGATCAAGCGACAAAGAAGATAAGTTCTACCATCATGCAAATCACTTGCCAAACTTGCAAACACCAGTTCCAAACATCGACAGCCGCTGTCCGAGACGATGAAACCTCACTTGTTATGAGTTATATGTCTTCAGCCACAACGGAAGGTGAAGGAGAATGATAAAACAAAACTCCATTAGCCCTTAAAATCATCATTGTTCTTGATCTGCATGTCGAGTTTTTTCTTTGCTTTGTCAAATGTCAAGTATTTTCACTTCTGATATTTAAAAAAAGGGTCTTTTCAAACAGTTCTTAAATTGATTACGTATATCTTCATTTGTTTAATGGGGAAAAAAGTAGACATTGCGGTCTAAACGAGATTCTGATATGAACAAATTAATCATGCCTTCTTTTCTCAACCTCTTATTGCAATAAGTGCTATAATACCTGCAGGTATGCCATGTGAATGTTTTAAAACATCTCTGTACTAGCCTAAAGCCCTAAACTATATATATAAGTATATGTATTGAATAATCCTAATCTAGATTAGGCAGAATGCAACTTACAAAGAAAGATAGGTTCCCAAAAATTGTTAGTTTATAAGAAAAACAAAAACAAATTAACAAATGGTGTTTGATTTATCTTCCCCTTGATACTATAGCCAGTTGATGTGCTTTCCCGTTTTAAAAAAAATTCTTTACATTGTATAGAACTTTGACTATACCATAAGTATAAATGGATTTTCCTTACGTTGCCTTGGGGGGCCATTTTAGCTAGAAAATAGGAACCGTTCAAAGATGGGTGACCCATAGATTCAAACACCAAAATTGAATGTTAGACGAGAGAGAGAGAGAGAGAGAGAGAGAGAGAGAGAGACAGAGGTGGGGGAAGGGGAAAGGAATGTCATTTTCATTGCATTTGTGTCCCTTTTAAAAAAAAGAAAAGCACCATGTCTTTCAGTGCCACAGTTGAAATGGTTATAGGCAGGCAATTGTCCTTCTCAGAACATAAACAACACATGCAATTCACATAAAAACACACACACAGAGACTCTCTCTCACACACACGCTTTATCAGTTGCAGAAAAGCTAGCAGAGTGGTCAGCCAGCAGCAGCTATGGCAGAAACACACACTGCCATTTCTTTTCATCAACTTCTTTTTAAGCCAAAACTTAAAATGACTACCGGTTGAAAGCAAAAGAAACTAAACTTGCCTTCTTCAACAATCCAACTATAATTTAAAACAACAACAAAGTAGGGAAATCACTATTTATATCATGGATTTAAATTGTAGTTACGACCGAATTTTCAGTCGCATTATGTTTATCACGATTACATATATAAAAAATGTTATTTTAGTTACGGTAGGTATTGCGATAGGAATTTTAAAAAAAACAAATACTATTAAAGACATAACGGTTACGAGTAGTCAAATATCGCAGTTTTAGACAATGTCAAAATTGCTATATAAGAGGCCTTATTATGATTGCGGACAAGTATATAAATTTTTTATCTATATTTAGGGTTTGTTGTTTAACAAGTGCAATCAAAGGGTGAAGGTGGAGCTGAATTAAAAACTATAAAAGGGTTATCAACGGAGGTTGGTCCAAGTGATAAACAACTTAGTATCACTTAAGCATGTTTGTATATGCAAAAAAATTTCGTTAAAAGACTTACCTAGAAGAATATTAGGTGTACGATGAAGGTTAAGTCAAATTAATCAAAGTAAAACTCTGAAGAACTAAGAGAAAAAAATTGAAAAGGATTGGCATTCTTTCAATCTTATTTTTAAGTTTGTGTGGTGTTCTTTTTAGGGGATTCAAGGCTTATGAGGTGTTTGGGTTTGGGACCACGGGCAGCTATTTCCCCACCTTCTAATGCAGTTTCTTTTTTGTTCATTGGATAGCAATTGAATGGTTCTTTCGTTATGTTCATTTGTTTTAGGAATAGAAACGAAATGGAGTGAAAAGGAAAGTATAGAGTGGTAAAAGACTAGAATCAAATGTTACTATTCGTTTTGATACATGAACTTGATTTTAAAGGTTAATTTGGTATTTAAGTTTTTTTTCAATTAGGTAACTAAACTTGACTTTAAGTTCAATTTGGTACCTAGTCTATTTTTGTCCAATAAGATATCTGAACTTGATTTTTTTAATTCAAATTAGTTAAAAGTTATAAGTGCCGACCTGAATCAAGAAGTCAAGTTTAAGTGTCAATTTGAATCAAGAAATCAAGTTTAGTACCAAATTGAACCTTTAGCGCCAAATTGAACCTTAGAGCCAAGTTAAAGTACCTAATTGGAGAAAAAAAAAACTTAGATATAGAATTAAACCTTGAAGCCAAATTCATGTCCGTAAAAATTTGAATTCAAACTTTTATCTATAAAAGTATAAATCATACAATTAATAAATATACGAGATTTAGTATTTGTGATTGTTCTGAATCCGTTACGGATAATACATAGAATATTTGAACTAAAATATAAGTTGGATGTTTACAAATATGTGAATTTACACTTTTTTATTACCATTCCCTACCTTATTTGGTGAGAAATGAAATTGAATAATATTTTATCCACGAACAAAGACAAACTATATGGAGGGTGGGAGGAGCCCATGCCCCGTCCACTAAATTTTATTACCTATATATATTAGATTAATTATGAATTTACCTTTAATTTCCCAAACTTTAGGTTTTACCCCAACTCTTTAGTATACTTTGGTCTCTACCAACAAGACTTTAGTTTAATGGTAAGGAAAAGGTTCTAGGAAATTTACATATCATATTTGAGTCTCATAATGTTTAAATTCTCTTTAAAATTATTTTAGTTCAAATTTTATGGGCCGTTTCAAGAATTATTCTGATTTCTTTTATTCCGATTGTATTATAATTGTTAGTTTTTTTTTTAAATGATATCATTTTGCACCTAGACACATTTATTTACGAGGATAGGGAAAATGTAAAGAAATAAACTTATGAGGTAAAAGTACAACTCTTAGCCAGCCAAAAAGAAAATGTAAAAGCTAATAAATATAAATAAAATGAAGCACTTTATATATTAATATATTTATGTATAAAAATAAATATATATTGTTAAAAGAAATTGGTTTGTATCCTCCATGTCTTTATCTTTCTTATTTGATAGCATCTAAAGTCTCTCCCACATGGAATGCACGGGAAGAGGCCTAATTTTAGAATAAGTTATATATTTGGATAGTTTATATTTTAATTATATTTTTTCGAAAATTTTTATTTAAGGAAAGAGAAAGGGAATTTTGTTCTGCGTGTATCTTGAACTCACAACCTAAGATAAGAAAAAAGTATTAATTGAGATCTTAAATCATCTACTCTAAAGATTGTCGACTATTTTAATTATATTTGAATGATTTAATATTTTAAGAATTTTCTAAAAAATTATATTAAATTCAATTTTACTATGCATGCATAAACTATAGTAGACAAGATAAGTCGGTTCAGTTTATTGAGTACTTGTTGATAAGGTTAGGGATGTAAAAAGTTAACCCGACCTGCAAAATTGACTAAAACTGACTTGAGTCAGAACTACTTGTGATTCGAGGTAGTGGTGATTCGAAATCGATTCGAGTCTGAACTAACGTTGACCTAAACCCAAGTTGGACCTGGAACTTTTGGATCTGAACCCGATCTGCACCCGACCTGAGAACGACCTGAACCGAATTCAACCTGATAATGTGATAACCGAACCCGACCTGCATCTGACCTGATATGAACCTGAACCTGAGATTAACCTGGTAAATAACTAATATTATCCGGCCTGTTATCAACCTGATATGTAATTGACTCAACTTGTAAATGACCTGACTTGTTATTGAACTGATATGATATTTAGCTGACTTGGTATTTATCTGACTTTTAATAACTAATAAGTTATAATTGATGAATTTGTGAGATTATGAATTTATTATATTATAGTGTGACAAAATACATCTTCACAATTTAAGGTACATGATTAATTATGATCATTAAATTAATATGTTTACTTTTTTATATTTATATATTATAGTATATAAAAATATTTAAAAGATTTATTAAATATCTAAATGTTGTCAACATAATTCCTTAAACTTTATGATTTATAATTTAATATTAACAATTTATGGTTTAGTTTAGTGTTAATGGTTTATGAGATTAATTCTGATTCTTTAAGATTTATGGTTTAGTTTAGGGTTATTGGTTTATGTGATTAATTTGGATTCCTTAAAGTTTAGGGTTTAGTATCAATGGCTTATGATTTAGCTTGTGGTTATTGGTTTATAAGATTAATTTCAATTCCTTAAGGTTTATGGTTTTGAGTTTAGTATTAATGGTTTATGGTTTAGTATAGGGTTATTGATTTACGAGATTAATTCTAATTCAACTTGCTAATTTATGCATTTGAATTTAATTAAATATTTAAATCATAGCTTCATGTGTACAATTGAACTAAATTAAAGTTTCAACTTTCATGTGTACAATTACATATTTACATCAAAATCAAAAATTTGTGTATAATTATATTAAATTAAAATTTATATGGTATAATAATAATGTTCTAATTGAATTAACTTATTTGAGCTAAATTAAAACTTATGATCTAATTGAGCTAAATTAAAACTTAGAAGCATAAATCACGGACATAATTAAAAAAATTCTAAAACTAAATGTGGAATTTCAATTAAATTATTTTAAATTAAGACTCAATTGAATTAAATTAAAACTTAAAAGTAAAAATTTGAGACTTAAATGAAAAATATCTAAAGTTGAAAAGGCTAAAAAATAATTTATCATAACCTAAAAAGTTAAAACCCACGCGGGTGAGAAACTTTCCCTCCCACCGTTTCACTTTAATTAAAATCATGAAAAACATAATTGGTGAAGGAGGACAAAATTTTGGAGGGTATTAAGCCCCTAATTTTTAAGTTCTTTCCCTCCAAAATTTAAATGGAATCTTTTTAAATTTGATTCAATAATTAATTGCCCATTTGGTATTTGCCTTCTAATTTTTTTGTTTAGTGATTAATTACCTTTTAGGTATTCACTTGTTTAAAAATTTTCATTTTAGTCCTAACATTCACTTTTAAATTTTAGTTTAATTCAATTTGGTCATAATTATATATATTTAAATTGTAAAATATTTCGGCATCCTAAGGAATATTTTGGTTCATATTAATCCCTAAAATTTTATTTTTATTTGAAATTTACCCACAATTACCATACTGAAGTCTATTTGTATACGGTAAGACCCAACTTGAACTTTAATCGAAATTGATATTCTCCGACCTGAATTTTATCAGTCAACGACATGGCCCGACCTGAAGTCCATCTGAACCTGAATTAACCCGTTAATTAACTGATTCAGACCCGAACCATTTTGGCCTTAACTGAAATTAACCCGACCCGAACTCAATCTGATTTGAAATCAACTTGATAATGACATGAATCTGAGTCGACCCAAACCCGATCTGATCCGAGTCGAACCATTAAATTGACATGACATAACCCGTATCTAATTTGATTTGACTTGGCCTGAAACCTGAATGATTACCTGATTTCACATCCTTAGATAAGGTGAACAAATCCCAATTTTATTAAAAAAACATACTTCAATTCTACGCGTTAATATTATTATAAATATTTTTTTATTATAATTATTGATATTTAATTTATTGTTTGATTAATTTGAATTGAATTTTATAATAAATTCGTATGATAACGATCGTTTCAATCTAATTTACTCAATTCACAAGTACTATTTTTTAAAAGGATATCCTCCTCAAAATTTGTGAAGGTAAATTGTTATTTAATAAATGGTCTTGAACTTTCTAAAATCTAACAAAAATGTGGGCTTTGTTTTGTCCAGATACAGGTTTGGGCCAACTACTTGTTAGGAGCCTTTTTAACTTTGGATATACACACTATTTGAAATTGTAAGATTTAATTTAGTATCTAAATATTTTTGGTTTAGTTAAGTCTTCTAAATTAGCTTTAATGTTCAATTTGGTATTTAATTCTTTTTGACATGATAAGATATGTAAACTTAATTTTTTGGTTCAAATTCGTAGCTAAACTCGACTTCCTGATTTAAATTGATTAAAATACTAAAGTACTAAATTAAGCCACAAAGAGAACTTCACTTTGGGATAACTTGTATAATTAATCTAAATTCAAGTACCTAATTAGAAAAATTAAATATCAAATTAAATGTTAAATCTAAATTCAGGTAGCAAAATGTATATTTACACAATAATAATTTCATCAATTGAGTTTTGGTTAATAGATAATCAAACCAATGGATTAGCTCTATTATGAGGCCCAAGACCAGTCCATTTTAAGCCCAAAATATCATACCTTTAACCATTTCAATAAGAGGAAAAAGTATACATAAAGGAAGTAAAGGTCGTAAATCACATTATTGGCTTAATTTTGTACTAATTACCGGGTTATATAGAGATAATTAAAATTAATTTTAGATGTTGTTCGATAAATCGAGGGAAATAAGGGTTGAAAAAAATAAATGTTAAAATTTTAGTCCAAAATTTTATAAAATAGATTTAGAAAATAAAATGCTTCAAATGTTTCTAAAATTTATTTATTTTATAGTTTTAACATATGAACTTTAATTTTGTGTAGTAGTATAGATGAAGTTTTTATTTAATTCAATTTTTAAAATATTAAAATCATTATTGACGTAGCATCATTTTTATGTTTTCTTGTATACATAAATAGTTAATTAAAACATTAATATGATTTTTAAAACATATTTAGAAAATTAAATGTCAAAAGTTCTCAATAATTTATCAAATACAACCTAAATATTTTGATACACAAGTTGTGTATAAATATATTATACAACAATAAGTAAGCACATTTGGCTGGTTGGTTAAGTGATCATTTGTGTTCTCTTATATTTCCTTAGGTCATGAGTTTTAGATACACTAGGTGTACTTCATTTTTTTTCCTAGAGTCCCCTTTTCTCTCTCCTCTATGGAGAATCTATATTAAATTTAAATTTTACCAAAAAATATTACACAATACTTTTTTAAAATCTAAATCGTAAACTTAAACTCTAATTATAAATTATAAACAGTACAACTTAAACTTCTAAATTCTACATAGTTTTTTCCAATTATAAAACACTGTCTACATATTATCTAGACTTATCTAGGGACCAAATTTGATAATAATTTTCCCGGACCCGAGATGAATATGAAAAACGAAATTAATTATTTAAAATAAATTTGTGTTTAACTAACTGATGTTAGTTCTAGTGGTAGGCAGTTGGATATTGTTTATGTAAACTTTAAATTTAGGGTTTTATGTAAACAAATCTCGAATTTAAAATTTTATATATGTAAAAAAGTTTTACTAAAAAATTCACCTACTAAATTTAATATGTGATACAAATCAATTTAAATTAATGAGACAAAATCTTGGAAAACGGGAATTAAAAGAAATTGAATCATGTGAAAGGAAAAAGATGGTCATTTACCTTTTATTTTTCAATAAATTAAGATCTGATGGAGCTGGCCTGGGGTAACCCCACTTACAAATGAATTTACTGCAATTAAAGCAAAGTTAATGATGCCTTTTTTTAATATATTTTACAGAAAAGTGGGCTATGGCATGTGGAAATGCCATCATAACATAGGGGGTTCAACTTCATCTTCATCCTCCACCTTTTGATGTAAATCCCTTTCAGAATACTCCCTTTTCTTGCCAATGGCGACTCACTCAGTGCTCTCTTCAACTGACTCACCTTTGTTTTCTGAGTCAACTCAGAAACAAATTTCCATGGCTTTTGGTTTCTTTTTTAGTTTACAAAAAGTTCCATGTGTGTATTGGGATCTCAAATTCTTACTTATTACAATCATTGTATGAGTAGAAAAATGAAAACCTTAGCCTTGTCAACATCAACCTCCCACATAAGTATAAGCTCCAATCACACTAAAAATGTTGGTAATTCAATTTTGTCAATAAAATTTATTTAATTCGATTTAAATCTTCAAGTCGTATATTCGATTTAAAATCATGTATACAATAATAATAATGTCAATTGTATCAATATGTATAATTTCTTTTGAATAATGTAATATTTGTTCATATTTTTTAACCTTTAATAAAGCACATATTCTGCGTACAAAACTGTTCAAACTCAACTCTCCTATAATTAACAAAATTCTTTTTTTATTAAAATCACTCGTTGAACTCAAATTTATATGTACAATTACATCAACAATAACCATAACTAAATTAATATATAAGTTCAACCTTATCAAATGAATCAATCCTTTTTTTTTAATTTAAGGATGTAGTAAAAGTCACAAATAGTATAGTCCAACAAGAATTAGCACGCCAAGGGAATAGTCCTTCATCATTTTAAAAGACCCATGATGCCCTCTCAAAATTTTAATCACTTGACGCAGTAACACTATTTTAGTTAAGAATCGATAATTAAAATAGAATTTGACGATTAGTTCGAGTAATAAATGATACATGATTTCCCTAAATGATTTAAATTTGAGTAATTTATTTTATAAATACGTGTGAATTTATTTAAATTTAAAATCAGACACAAATATTACTTGTACTAAAATAAGCACCATTTCATAAAATTTTTAAAACACATATATTTTTTACTATTTTTTTCCACAACCACACACATGACTATGACTATGACTATAACTTGTGTATATATGTGAAAAAATATAAAATATAATTATGACAATAAAAATTAAATAATTTTTAATCATTACATGGTCATGGGTCATATCCAATCATTTTGGATTCTCCGATAAAAATCGGATAAGTGGGAAGCGGTTTAAAGTTTCTTTCTTCTTTTTTTTTTTACTTTTTGGTCCCTTTGGCGTGCAATCCACGACAATTTGGTCTTCATTTCTTTGATTCTTTCCCATTTCTAACCTCTTCTTTTTGCATAAAAAGTAACACACACATAAACAAAAGATCAACTTACAATTTTTTCCGCAGATTTTTATTTCTTAAACATTTGAATTTTATCAAAATTTTAAGATTTCAGGTTTAAATCTGACTATGTGTAGTACGATATAAATTTACCCTGGTCAATTAGTTTGAGTTGAGTTTGTTATTTAATTTAATACTTATGTTATGATGAATATATTTCTAAGCTTTTTTTTAATTTTACTTGTAAAATCTAAATAACATTTGGTAAAACATAATCTATAAAGTCTTAAAGTAAATTGTTCGTTCTTTCCCCCCCCTTTTTGCCATGAATTATTGAAAAGCGCATTTATCATTGGGTAGCAATGTTGAATTTGCTTTTTTCACATTATTGACTTTTTTACTGCTAATTTAAAATGTGAATTGTGAAGATGTCAATCTCGCTAAAAAAATGTAGTTTTTATTTTATTTTACTTTATTTGAAAATAATATTTTCTGCGTGGAATTTTATAAAACCCGTGTTTTATTTAAAAATGGAGTCGCCACCGGCCACTCAAGGTGGACTGGACACCATAAAAACTAGAGATTTTAAAATGTCAGGTTCGGGAGTCGGTTACGGATGGGGAAGAATTAGCACCCCACACCGCCCAAAATTGGTACTTTAATAATTACCGCTTTATTAATATTAAACTTTTTGGATTAAAGTGACGATTAAATTAAAATTTGGTTATAAATGCAGGTAGATTTTAAAGGCACCATTATCCAAGAGTAAAAACGCCCAACCACCATCACTACTCCTGATATTGGCCCCGTTTACGCTCGGATAAAAGGGCACCGCATTGACAATTTATATTCTATTATGCAACTTAAAATAAACATGGTAAACATAAATAAAAACAATACGAAAAAAATAAATGCTAACAAAATAAAATACTAATCTAACATAAATACATAAATATTAATCTAACACGTAAATAAAAAATAAATCTAACATAAATAAAATACTACTCTAAAACATTCATAAATATTAATTAATATGATAATATAATAATATGTACAAAAATAAATATACGTAAAATCTTATATATATATATATATATTAAAGTATAAAAATAATAAAATATTATACATAAAAGATATAAAGCATATGTACATATATCATGATAATAATATATAGTAAAAAAACTTTGTATAATAATAATAGCATATTACACACATAATAATAATAATAATAATAATAATAATAATAATAATAATAATAATAATAATAATAATAATAATAAGGCATGGACTAAGCTAATATATAAAACATCATGTAAGGATTAAAATGCATGGATCGATTATTTACAATATGAAGCTAATAAAAATGCATGTATCAAAGTGCATAAGAATTAAATTACATGGCATAAATAATATGAAAATATGACTAGAATGAAACAAAATATAAAATGCATGGACAGTAGAGTGAGATGCATGAAACATCGAGGTACAAAATGCAAACGTACATAATTGAAGGACTAAAAAAACAACATTAATAACAGCAGTGACCAGATTGAAACAAAATGAGAATTAGATGCTGCAAAAAAACAAAAGGGGATATTATTAAACGCGCATGGAAAGAAAAGGGACCGAAAGCATAAATAAGCCAGGGGGCAGAAATGAATGTGGATTGAAAGTTTGGGGGCTAAGAGAGTAATTAGACCACTGGCACAAAACAAAACGGGATTAAAATTGAAGGACTACTTATGTAATTAGACCCTTTAAAACCCGCGGATCCTCCCCGGGTGACCGGGTCACCGCTCGAATCAAGGTGCAAAACGGCATCGTTTTGTGCGTTTTGGTTAAAAACTGATTATAGGTTTTATTTTGTTCATTCGAACAGATTTATACACACAAACCCTACTTCTTTCCCCTCTTATCCTCTCATTCGAACCAGACGGCGACGACCCTTTCTTCACCATTTCACGGCCATTCATTGGCCGATGGCCTCATGGCGATGGAAAGAATGCTTCGACAAACACACTGCAACCCTTAACAAACTCTAAATCCCTTTCTTCCCTCGTTTTCGATTTAAAAAAAACAAAGGATCTGGATTTTGAAATTAAAAATGATTTTTTTGTTAAGATTTAAAACTTAAATATGAAGAAAAAATAGAGATTGAAACTTTGATCTGAAAATTTTATTGAATCCTGACTTACACTTTTTTTTGAACCGATATCTCTCTTTTTAGAACTCTCTCCCCTTTTCTGTTACAAGGATTTTTTAGAACTAAAAAGAGACCCATTTTTACAATCTTTGGTTTCGGTTTTATATCCAAATCCTACACACTAACCCTTAAATTTTTTTATTATAGCAGATCTGAAGTTGGATGGATGGAGCCGAATTTTTAGGGATGTTGGTTGAGATATTGGTGATGCCAGAGTAGGGGATGGTTCGAATTAGTTAGGGTATGTGTTTGACAGTTTAGAGTTGGCAGATATGGTGACGGTAAGTTATTATTTTATCTTAGGGTTTGATTGTTTTGGGGGTTGGTTAGGGTTTCGGGATTAGTTTGGGGTTGATAGGGGTTACTGGAGTTGATGGCCGGAAGGTGAGTGGTGCGGCGGCGGCGGGTTGAGTTAGGGCTTAGTTTTAGGTTTGGGCTATTGGGTTACAAGCTTAGGCCGGATCATGGGTTGTAAACGGGTTTAGATTCGGGTTTGGGTTACTGGGTTGTAATTTGGTTTAAGTTAAAACGGGGTTATTACATGAATAACTGTGGAGGGTAATTAATTACAAGATTAAAGGGAGAGGTTTAATTGGGATTTGGGATTGCGTTCCCAACAATATCTAGGTAGGGTCCAATTCAATGATAAATTTTGAGCACGTTCATTCATGAGTTGTAACTTCAAGTATTTTAAACCAACCAATATATAATTTTTGAGCACGTTAATGAGGTCTTTGTATATTTTTTAGTTTTTTACAATACGATTTTTTATTGTTGTAAATTACATGTCTATTTTATGATCTATGTTCAAAATTCGTTATTATATTATGATTATAAATATATTTTGATCATGTTTTATAATGGTTAATACAAATTATTGTTGGGTATCGATTGAAAATGTGAATGAAATAATTTAATATAAGAGATCCGAATTGAAGCACATGTGTACAAAATATGTGTACGTTGTCAAATAGTTTAGAATAAATATGAACGAACACTATCATACAATCACACCAATATATTAAAAGATATCTCAAATTAAGTACCGAGTTTTCTATTTAACTTCTCTAGGTTTTTTCGTTTTCTCTTGAATTAGAATGTTTGGAAATATAGTTAAATATTAACTTTATAGATACGAGTGTACTTGTCATTGAGAGAGAGAATAATTAATCATTCATCTGAAACAAAAAATTACTTAGAAAATGAAATTGTTTAGAACTCTTATAATGTTTCAGTAAAGCAAAATGGTTATACGTGCATATATGGGAAAATATGTGATGCACTGGCGGTAGAAACATTTTGTTTCTACAAGCGCTCTAATATTAGGAGTTAGAGTCTAGTTTAGGGTTTAGGAGTTTATAATGTATAGTTTGTAGTTGGAATTTGAGGTTTAGAGGTTAGTGTTTAAGTTTTAGAGTAATATGGTAGAGATTTAGGTTTTTACCAATAACCCCTAAATTGTAACCTAAACACTAAATTCAAACTACAATCGCTAAATTCTAAGCACATATACCTAAACCCTTAAATTAGAAACCCTAAACTAAATTTCTAACCCTTAAAATTAGAGCGCTTGCAAAAACAAATTGTTTTCACCGTCAGTGCATGATATAATTACCCTATATATATATATGTTGAAATTTATTGAAGTTATCAAATTTTTGGTATGCAATATAAAAAAATCATATAACTCGTGAGAGTTAGCAGTTAATTGTAGGATTAATAGGGTCAAATTATACTTTTGAATGCCAGCCTAGGTTAACCCATGCGAGTGCAATTAATTAGTAAAAGTAAAAGAAAAGCAATCACGGGTTTAAGTGAGATTGTAATTTTTTTTTTTAAATTTGGCTAAACTATAAAATAAGTGTCTAAACTATGCATATTTTTTGTAATATATATTTAAAGTATTTTTTAGTTAAAATAGGTGCCTAAATTATTTTTTTGTTGAAATATGTGCCTAAACTTTTAGTTTTAGCTTGTTTTAAAGTCAATTTTGGCACCTACTTGGGTACTTATTTCAGCCAAAAAATAAACTTTAGGTACATATTTCAGCCAAAAAATACTTTAAACACTTATTGCAAAAAAGGCATAATTAAAACACTTATTTTATAATTAAACCTTTTAAATTTAACCAATAGTCGAATGTTTGATTCTTGTCATGTGCAAAGACATATCTATTTTGTTGCAGGGGGCCCAACACAAAATTTTTCGCATTTGTTTTATATATTAAATTGAAATTTTTTATTGGATAATTAAGAATTGTCCTCTTAATTTCAAAAAAAAATATTTTACCTCACTCAATGTCAAATTTTGGCTCCGTCCCTAGTCATGAGCATGAAACAATTTTAAAAGTTTTAGTCATAGTCTATTCCTATATAAATCAACAGAATGCGGATAATCGATTACTTGATTTACTCAGTGAATACTAAAAAATAATTCTATTTCAATTACAAAGTAGGTAATATCATAGTCTAATTTTAAATTTGGATAAATTTAAAAACACATACAAAATATAAACGATGCTATCCGAACCCAACCACCTAAGTAGAACCTTTTACACTTAAGACCATCCAACGAGTTCGAGTACATGTTTTAATTTAATTAAATTATTTGCTCAATATAAAGCGTGAATAAAGCATGGATTAACCAAGCTAAACTAAACACAATAACAAATTAAAGCGGCTGCTCAGTGCTCAAGGCAAACCGATTTTTTTTTTTGCAATAATTTTCTGCTCCCATGAGGCATCATCTACAAGAAAAAAAATTCAAATGGTAGGGCAATATTTGTAGACAAACTACTCCAATACCCTAAAACTTTATCCATTGGCCATATATATTGGCCCCAAGAAGAATAATATAATAATTACACCAAGTAGGACAATATGATATATTCAACGCTAATAATAATAGCATTATACATTATTATATCAAAATCATAATGATAATATTGGCAATGTGTGGTATATAAAACAACTTTTTTATTTTTCTAGTAGTGAAAATGCAGTCCGCCATTATATACGAATTCTTCGAGTGATCTTGATAAAAAAGAATATTATTTTTAAAAATATTAAAGTTAAGTAACTTGTTTGTAAAATATATGTATTATCAAATGATTAAGATAAATAAATAAATAAATAAATAAATACTATCATAATATTACATCAGCTAAAAAACTCTCCTACATGATTTATTCTTTAATTCGAAATACAGCTACCATGCTTCTTCCATTGTAAAAAAGAAGTTGAGTGCGAGCCTGTATATTTGATGTTCGATTATCGTTTGAATATATTAGATTTAATAATTTGTGTATCGTAATATATTTATGTACTTTTATGTAGTGATAAAATTAGGGATCGATAAAGACCCTGCTCGTTTAAAATGAGAAAATGTTATTATAAATCCCTGTAAATTCTAAAATTTTAATTTTAAATAACGATAAAACTACATTCTGTCTCCCCTAAATGAAAACGTTTCAATTTAGTCTTTTTCAGAAATATAAAAATGAAAAGTTTAATCTATGATGAACCCAACAAGTGCCTCAGTGGAAAAGTAGATGATATTCATCTTAGGATATGGACGGAGCTAGAAATTTATATAAGGGTATCATTTTTTTTGTTACCCTTCCGGTCTCTAGAGCTTCACCTTAATTAAACTGGACCGACCCACGTCGCACACCTGGTTTTGGTGGGTGAGTCTTCCAGTGAAGACTTTCTACATATACAACACCTCAAACTCGAGACCTACTTAAACAATACCAAACAACTTACCACTTGGACCAACTTGTTGGTAAGGATATCATATTTTAGCTGTATCTAAAAGTTAGTCAATTATTTATAAATAAGTGCCATTTGTGTATATATATAATATGTTTATATATAAATTATATGGAAAAAGTAATTTTCCAAAAAATTATGAGGTGTCAATTGACACCCCTTCTCACCAGGTGGCTCCGCCCCTGTCGTATGAGATACGAGTTTAAATCACTATGTCTACATGGTGTATGAGCATTGCCAAATGGTTAAAAATATCTATGAACATATACTACCTTTTAATCACTTTTAGACTATTTAAGAAAGTTTAATCTACGATCGATTTGTATTTTAACCCTTTAAAATTGAGTTTAACATATCAATATTCTTATATATTTTTATATTTTATTAAAGTTAAAACATTTTCCTAGACTATTTGCATAGAAAAAGATTATGAATGTTGGCTTGTCTCCCACAAGGGTTTGGGTGGGCTGCCCTAGTTTGAAGATTATAATATTTTATTATTATTAAACATATGAATCTATAATTATAATTTGACGTGAAACCCTACTCTACCGTTTCTTTCACTAGTCACGCTTACGTATTATTTAAATGTAGTAATGAACCATTTTATTCATTATTTAGAGCCTCCACATGTAATATTCACTTATGATGAAATTCGAATCTAAAACATTAAAATTTTTAGGATTATAATTTGCCATTGAATCAAGAATTCTTTAATTTCTTTTAGTATAATTATCGGTATTCAACACATTGGTTAATTAATTCAATTGGAATATTGTAGAGTCCTATTATAAAGAAAATCTCTCCAATTCAGTCGTTCTATTCACAATGTCAAATTTTAAACTATTGTACTTAAAGAATTTAATGTATCATCCTATTGTTGGTAATACATTGTAACTTTTTCACCAAACATTTTAAACGTACTTTTAATTTAATCTAAACTTTTTTAAATCATATTATTTTAACATTAAGGAGAGCTAAGCCAGATGTTTGGTTAGCTAGAAAAATAAGAGAAAAAGAAAAGGTGCAATTGCAAATGGGGGCATCATCACTTGTCATGCCAAATATTCTTCCAGCCATTAACCACAAGAGCTAATTGAGTGTTGTTTGTATTGTGGGCCTTCATCTTTATTTCCCACAATTACTTTTTCTCTTATTTTATTTTCAATGTTAATAAACTTTCTATAATTATTGTTTTCTCCCCCGAGTGGACCGTAATCATGTATCCATATTCCCTTCACAATTTATGTTATCGAATCACCCATGCTTTTCTTTCTTTTTTTTCAATACGACAAGAAGAAAATATCTCTAAAATTTATTAATTGGCTGAGTAATAGAAAAAAATTATATTATTTTTTATATAAATTGGGGCGGAACTAGAAATTTATAAAGGAGAACTAAAATGAAATTAAAAAAAATAGAAATATATAAAGGGGATCAAATGAAATTAAAATTTTTGAGAGGGGTCATACTAAGATTTTACAAACTTTGAAGAAACTATAGAGGTAATTTTACTTTTTTTTTTCTAAAAATATCTATTCTATTCCTAATAAAAAAAAGTTAGCAGGGACCAAACTCCCTTAAACTCCCTATGTTCCGCCCCTATATATAAATTTTTAAAGTTTGATATTTATCTTGAGAATATAATTTTTTTTACTTAATTAAAAAATATTTCTATATATTTATACTTTTTTAATTCCATATCTTTTACTGTATTTGAAAACCAGTACAGAGGTATGCTCAGAATTCATCGTATATAGTAAGCAGAATATTTGAATCTAAACATTTTTCAAATCTAAAGAATGAATAGAATATATATATATATTCTACTTTTTTATGGAATGAATCCACGATAAAGAATGAATCCACGATATTTTTTATAGAAAATGTTTGACACACATGTTGCGTGACTTTTAGTTTTAAGGGTTAAGGTTTTAGTTTAAGATTTAAAGTTTAAAAGTTTAAGTCGTATAATTTAAAATTTAAGGTTGTCGTTTAGAATTTAAGGTTTAGAGTTTAATTTGTTAGGGCTAGAATTAGAAAGTTAAAATTTTAATTTTATAATGTAAATATATAAATTTATATAAAATTAGTTTTACTTAAAATTTCACCTTTTTTCTACCGTACTTAAAATTGAGGTTTAAGTCCATTAATATGAAGACTTTAAAAGTTTTGAGATCTCGTATTTGAATCTCACCGAATTCAATTTAATTTTATTCAAATCGCACCATACATAAATCTTATCCATAGTTATTCTATTTGATTAATAGCATTTGAATTTTATTAATTATAATAAAAGATAATACAATACAATGCATTAAAAAGAGAAGAAAAAAATAGACAAACTCACTAAAAATCTCTTACAATGGTGTAAAAAAGCAGGTAATTTTATCGAAATTAACATACAAAATTCAGAAACTTTCTTAAATCTCTTTGTCTATATCTAAATGAGACGCTTCACGAGGTAAAAGAGGAGTGGTGAGCGAACCAAGCTATCAGACAGATTGTTCTGCTACACAAGTTTGATTACATTGGCAACCATCCATCAACCGAGTGAGGATCCATCTTTATAAGGCAACCGACAGAATCATAATAAGAGATTAGTGTCGTAAATATCTTTGTGCGAGCATCAATCAATCACTAAGGCATGCTGAAATCATGCCACAAGGACAGATGAAACGAACTACAAAAAAAAAACATGTCACAAAAACAGAGAAAATACGTGCCACAAAGACATAAATTCTTATTAAAATATAAAAAAATAATAGACCTAGTAATCGACAACTAATATTAAGAGTAGTTGTTAGTTGTCGATCACTAATTGAAAAAAAAGTAAAATTACAAGCGATGAAAATTTAAGAGAAAGCGACTAAATTAAAAAAAACAGCGACTAAGTTTTTTTAAGAGTTATAATCATTTTATTTGAAAATCAAATATATTTAAAGATTGAATAAAAATACATTGACCCAAAAAATTGAATAGGACTATAAGAGCCAAGTACATAATGACCTAAAAAGTAAAAAATAAATTTACATTATAATAAGAATAGACAAATAATTTTATACTAGGAATAAACACATTTATCTAGTTAATTAAGCTGATTATCTTTGTTCACTTACATTCTTTTAAAATACATGTTTTAAATTCAGTAGGAGTACTTTTTTTAAAGTTTTTTTTCTTTTTTAGGTAAAATTAGAATTTGTCAGAAAAATAAAATAAAACTATATATGATTTTAAAAATTTTATGGGTGTGAAATTAAGTCACTAATATAAAATATATTTCTTTGTTGTTCTTTTGGTTTTCAAGACTTTGCCTATAAAATATATTTCTTTGCTGTTCATTTGGTTTTTAAGACTTTGCCTATAAAATATATTTCTTTGCTGTTCTTTTGGTTTTTAAGACTTTGCCTTGATTAATTTACTACCACTTGCGTCTCCCACTTGTTTTTGGTGGGTGAATCTTCCAGCAAAAATTTTCTGTATACATTTTGACCTCGAAATTTATTTAAGCGATATTAAACTACTTATTATTTAGACTGATCTAATTAATTTAAAAAATATATGTTTTAAATATAAAAATTTAAAATTTTCAGTAGTAGGACTGACTCTAATCTCCTTTGTTCATTCATATATGAAAACGAAATCGTCGGAATGAGAAATTGAAAGAAACAAACAAAAATGGAACAAGATGGTGCAGAGTGCACTTACAATGGAACTGAATCTTCTTCATCCGATCTCAGATGAAACAAACATTCTCTCACGCCTCTCTGACAAAACAACCAGACAGCGACTCCTCCGGCATCAATCATCATCAAACCACCAACCCCCCCCCATACGTACTCCAATTTTAACATTTATTTTTTCCTGTAATAAAAAGAAGCCGATCTTATGACACTCCTTGTCGGTGCCCGGTGGGTCCTTCTGCTTTTGACCATCTCTCAAAATCAAAACTTTGGGTTATTTTCATGCTCCCCTCTACGTTTTCTAGTACTTGAACAATACATCAATGGAAACAAAACAATTTCGTATTAAAAATCGATTCTTTTTTATATTACAAAAAGCACCATCTTTTTTCTAAAGCTTCTCTTCTACTTTGCATCCGCCACTCCCATTCTCTTTTTTTTCCTCTCAATTGTGATTTTCAGCAATGGAGATCAAATCAGTTAATCTTTACTATCATCTCCTACTGATACTTATCTTTACGGTCTATGTTTCGGTTTCCGCGGCGGCGGTTCCGTCGATCAGAGCCGATGCAGCGGCTCTTCTTGCGTTCAAGAAGATGATCGATAACGACCCGACCGGAGTTTTGTCGGGATGGAAGCGTGAAACGAGTCCATGCGTCTGGTATGGAGTTAAATGTTCTTTAGGACGAGTGGTCCAGCTTGAACTTAACCAGTGTAGCCTCTATGGGACTATCTTTTTCAATCCTTTGGCTTCTTTGAACATGTTGTCTGTTTTGGTTTTGTCTGGGAATATGTTCACTGTGAATTCAACTAATTTGATGTTCCTCCCGTATGGATTGAAACGTCTCGAGTTGTCCGACACCGGTCTTTTTGGTCCCTTCCCTGATACCATCTTCTCCAAGCTTCCGAATCTCGAATATGTCGATTTGTCACATGGTAATCTTACAGGGTCTTTGCCTGATAATCTTTTGTTGTCAAACCCTGATAAGTTGCAGGTTCTTGATCTTTCGTTCAACAACATAACAGGGTCCATTTCAGGGTTGAAATTGGAAAACTCGTGTAATTCGTTGTTAGTCCTCGATTTGTCCGGTAACCATATCGTCGATTCGATCCCGGTCCGTCTCTCGAATTGCACGAAGCTCACTGCATTGAATCTTTCGTTGAATTCTCTCACCGGCGAGATCCCGAGCTCTTTCGGGGAGTTGAAAAGCTTACAGAGGCTCGGCCTTTCTTCTAACAATCTCACCGGTTGGATACCTCCCGAGTTGGGGAATGCATGTGGCTCACTTTTGGAACTCAGGCTTTCTTACAACAACTTGTCAGGTCCTGTTCCTGGTTCATTGTCTTCATGTTCTTATCTGCAAGTTCTTGATTTGTCTAATAACAACATAACGGGTCCTTTCTCGGATTCTATCCTTCAGAATCTTAGTTCATTGGAGGCCTTGTTGTTGAGTAATAACATCATATTCGAACCGTTTCCTTCTTCGATTTCATATTGTAGGAGCTTGAGAGTTGTGGATTTGAGTTCGAATAAATTCTTCGGGACCATTCCACCTGATATATGCCCTGGAGCTGCAGCACTTGAAGAGCTGAAGATCCCAGACAATCTTGTAACAGGACAGATCCCATCTCAACTGTCACAGTGTCCGAATTTGAGGACAGTTGATTTGAGTTTGAACTATCTCAACGGATCGATTCCGGCCGAGTTGGGGGCACTTGAGAATCTTGAGCAGCTGATAGCATGGTTTAATGACTTGGAGGGACAAATCCCGAAAGAATTGGGGAAATGCAGTAAATTAAAAGATCTAATCCTCAACAACAATCGACTCAGTGGAGAGATTCCTGTTGAGTTATTCAACTGCAGCAATCTCGAATGGATATCTCTCACAAGCAACGAACTAACTGGTTCGATCCCGATAGAGTTTGGCATGTTGTCGAGGTTAGCAGTTCTTCAGCTAGCAAACAATAGCTTGAGTGGTGAAATACCAGGAGAGCTAGGGAACTGCACCAGCTTGGTTTGGTTAGATATAAACAGCAACAAGCTCACTGGAGAGATTCCATCGAGACTCGGCCGGCAGCTCGGCGCGAAATCCTTGAGCGGAATCCTTTCAGGTAACACTCTGGTGTTTGTACGGAATGTGGGGAATTCGTGCAAAGGTGTCGGAGGACTGTTGGAGTTTGCTGGTATCAGGCCAGAGAGACTGCAGCAGATCCCAAACTTGAAAAGCTGTGATTTTACTAGGATGTATTCTGGGGCAGTGTTGAGTCTTTTCACACAATACCAAACATTGGAGTATTTGGATCTCTCCTACAACGAGCTTCGTGGGAAAATCCCGGACGAAATCGGTGAAATGATGGCTTTACAAGTTCTTGAATTAGCACATAATCAGCTATCCGGAGAGATTCCGTCTTCGCTTGGCCAGCTGAGGAATTTAGGTGTGTTTGATGCATCACATAACAGGTTGCAGGGCCAAATCCCAGAGTCATTCTCGAACTTATCATTCCTGGTGCAGATTGACTTGTCCTATAATGAATTAACCGGCCCGATTCCACAAAGGGGTCAGCTGAGTACGCTTCCGGCGTCCCAATATGCTAATAATCCGGGACTTTGTGGAGTTCCGTTGCCGGAATGTCGAAATGGAAACAATCAAGCTCCTGCAAGCTCATATTTAGATGGCAAAAGAAGTAGGAAGCCTGCTGCTGTTTCATGGGCTAACAGCATTGTCCTTGGCGTCCTTATCTCCATTGCATCTACATGCATTTTGATCGTATGGGCGATCGCGATGCGTGCACGGCGGAGGGGAGCGGAGGAAGTCAAGATGCTTAATAGGTTGCAAGCAGTTCATGCAGCTACCACATGGAAGATCGAGAAAGAGAAAGAACCGCTGAGCATCAATGTCGCAACGTTTCAGAGGCAGTTAAGGAAGCTAAAGTTTTCCACACTCATTGAGGCCACAAATGGTTTCTCGGCAGCAAGTCTCATAGGCAGCGGGGGGTTCGGAGAAGTGTTCAAAGCCACTTTGAAGGACGGTTCGAGTGTCGCAATCAAGAAGCTTATTCGATTGAGCTGCCAAGGCGATCGAGAATTCATGGCTGAGATGGAAACGTTAGGGAAGATAAAGCATAAGAATCTTGTGCCATTGTTGGGATACTGCATGATTGGAGAGGAAAGGCTACTTGTGTACGAAT
The DNA here is from genome assembly GCA_019671005.1 of Hibiscus mutabilis. Taxonomy (NCBI): domain Eukaryota; kingdom Viridiplantae; phylum Streptophyta; class Magnoliopsida; order Malvales; family Malvaceae; genus Hibiscus; species Hibiscus mutabilis. The sequence continues at coordinate 3,936,157 of CM033715.1, read as the reverse complement.
TCATGGAGTACGGCAGTCTCGAAGAAATGCTCCACGGAAGAGTAAAGGCGAGAGACCGACGGATACTAACATGGGAGGAACGGAAAAAGATTGCACGGGGCGCGGCTAAAGGACTCTGTTTCCTCCACCACAATTGCATCCCTCATATTATCCATAGAGATATGAAGTCAAGTAATGTGTTATTAGACCATGAAATGGAAGCCAGGGTCTCAGATTTCGGCATGGCAAGGCTCATAAGTGCCCTTGACACTCACTTAAGTGTGAGCACACTAGCAGGCACACCTGGTTATGTCCCACCCGAATATTACCAAAGTTTCCGTTGCACGGCAAGGGGTGATGTCTATTCCTTCGGAGTCGTACTACTGGAACTCTTGACCGGAAAGCGTCCCACCGATAAAGAGGATTTCGGGGACACCAACTTGGTAGGATGGGTAAAAATGAAGGTGAGAGAACAAAAACACATGGAAGTGATAGACCCGGAAATACTGTTGGTGACGAAAGGAACCGATGAAGCAGAAGCAGAAGAAGTTAAAGAGATGATGAGGTACTTGGAGATAACATTGCAATGCGTCGACGACTTCCCTTCGAAAAGGCCTAACATGTTGCAGGTGGTGGCATTGCTAAGAGAGCTGATGCCTGGATCAACCAATGGAAGCAGTAACAGTGCTTGAATAATAAAGGTATGATTTAATATAAGAAGATAGAAGTTTGTAATATTTTATTGCTCAGCTTTTAAGAATTTTGATGTATCTAATTTTGCAAACTCTTTGCTTATTCTTTTGCTTTTGCAAATTATAAGAGCTTATAGTTATAGTATAGAGAACAATTCACATTGCAGAAAAAAAAATCCATCTGTTCATACCAACAACAGGATTCATTTCACTTATTATTTTGAAAATGTTTCGAACTAAAGAACTCGACAACAGTTCGGTTTCAGACAAGACATATATATGATGAACTTCAAATCTCTCCGTCCCAAAGCTCTTCAAGAGACTTGTAAGGACCATGTTCCGACACAAATTCGACAGCAGGAAACCCTTTGCACTGTGGGAGTTGGCTTATTTTGTGCAACTCATCAGCACTGAGCTTCCAATCAAGGATGTCGAGATTTTGTTTCATCCTTTCCTTGTTGAAGCTCTTCACAAGCACACATACTCCTTGCTCATATGCCCATCTCAAGCAAACCTGAGCTACTGATTTCCCCTTGGCTCGTGCAATTTTTTCGAGTGTCTCGGATTCCATGACTCGATTTGATCCCCACAGCGTTCCTTTGGCACCTAAAGGAGAGTAAAGCTCGACCAGTATGCCTTTCTCCTTGCAGAAGCTCCTCAGTTTCTTTTGCTGCCACATTGGATTCACTTCCACCTTGAAAAAAACACACACATTAAGCAGATGATACGAAATCTCAAGTGGGAATCATTTACTTAAAGTGAGGCCTCACTTGGTTCACAGCAGGCGGGATTTTAGCAGTTGAAAGGACGGTTTCGAGTTTCTTGCACGAGAAGTTGCTTACTCCTATGGATTTGGTTAGGCCAAAAACTTGACACTCCTCCATTGCTTCCCACACAGAGTTCAGATCAATAGGAACAAGGTCCTCTTTCTTAACAGGTAACTCCTTTTCTCCCGGCTTCACGCTCACCGGCCAATGAACGAGATATAAATCGAGATACTCCAGCTTCAAACTCCTATATCCAAATCAACAAAACCATCAGTCACGGAGAGTACATACTTGTGAAACGATGCGACATACATACCTGAGTGTTTTCTCGAGAGCCGGGACAACAGAATTAGGGTGTGCATCACTGCACCAGAGCTTGGAAGTGATGAACAGTTCGTCTCGGGATTCAATTAGCCCGAGACGAAGTGCATCAACTATTGCTTCACCTAACGGCTGCTCGGTTCCGTAAAGAGCAGCCGTATCGAAGTGACGGTACCCTACTTTGATAGCTTGGATGATGGTGTCTTTCATGGTGTCCACGGAATCACCAAAAGGGTATTCGGCCGTGCCGAACCCTAAAAGGGGAATCCCTTTCTCGTAGGTTGAATGAAGAGGGAATGTTGGGATGCTTTGATGTGAAAGACGATACAACTCTGGACTGCTTTCTTGTATTTTGGTACTAACAACATCCATGTTTACAATTACCTTGCCAATAGTAATTTTCACCATGCATGGTGTCACGGACAGGCCCCCTTTGCTCGGTTGGCAAGCCGTGCGGCACTTGAAATGGGTGTTACCCAGACAAGTCAGCCTTCCTCATGCCTCATTGTCCAAGGAGTTATCTCGGTCGAGCCTTCTCAGGGTCACAAGGCCCTAAGGCTTTAGAGTTTTGAATCCCGCAGGGCCTAGCGATAGCTGCACTCCAACCTCGTACTTCAGCCACAAGCGCGATATGGGGCCCTATGGCCCCAAACCGTCCCTAGGTATTTCTCCCGGGGAGACAGTGCGCCAACCACTAGGCCCCACTGCCCGCACACCTAGGCCCCACATAGGCCTAGGAGTAGGTCGCTTACACCAAGGAAGCTCGGTCGCTAGCCCAGGCGAGGGGGATGGTGGAGACCCGACACCAGACCACTTCCCCCTAAAGAGCTAAATAAACTTACCAGGAATGCCGTGAGTAGACGTTGCTTCGTCCCAAATGAGGACACTTTCTGGATAGGGCCTTCATCGTCTTCCTAAAGCTTCTCAACTTGCATCCTTGACTTGGTAGCTCCTTAGGGACTGCTCATATCATCACTCGGTCCACCATTGCTCGGTAATGAACGGGCTTGTCAAGGCAGGGTCGTAATATAATAAGGGATGGCCTTGACACATGGCATCCTTATATATTTGTTTTGAGGTACTCGATATTTTTTATATTCATTTTACTTCCGTTCTTAAAAAATAAATAAATGCAAGTGGGGAGTTCATTATTGATCCGACAGTTCACTTTTCCAAAAAAAAATCAATATATATATAAGTTAAGATCCACCTGCACTATGTAAAATTTAACTAGTTTTACACTAATTCAAGGCCGTTAGATGAGTGAAATAGATGGATGAGATTAACTCCTTACTTTTTTTCAAGTGATAAACTTCATAAATCCTACTTCTAATCTCATCCATCCATTTCACTCATCCAATAGTCATAATGGTCATAGATTAGTGTAAAACTAGTTGAGTTTTACATGGTGTAACTAGATTGCATCTCTCTCTATATACACAAGTTTCTGTAAACTTTAATTTATACAAGCCTTTTGATTTTAAGGTTTAGAGAATTAGGTTGTAGTTTATGGTTTAGGTTGTAAGGGATAGAATTAAAGTTTATGGTTAGAATTTAGAGTTTAGGGTTTAGGTTTTCGGGTGTTAGGGATAGAGATTTAGATTTTAAATTTATAGCTTAAATATGAATGGTTGTATAATTTTTTATACAACTTTGTGTATTGGGGTGGGAATTGATAAGGAATATCCGAACCGACAGGTATGGGGAATAACTGAAATTTTTACCCACGGGGACAAGGACGGGAACAGAGAGTTTTACCACCGAAGCTCAAATGAGGATGGAGATGGGGATTGCTATATTCGAACCGCGGGATCCCGATATTTTACAAGATTTTTTTTTTTAAAAAATAACCGTGGAGATCCCAAAAAATATACGCAAGGATCCCGATATTTTACAAGATTTTTTTTTAAAAAATATACTTATTTATTTATATACCCCTGATATATATATCTTAATAAAAAAATCACAACTATATTATTACCACTTTAGCTTTCTCTCATATCTCTAAAACTTAGCCACACTCAAGTTTCTCAATATGTTTTTATCTTAGTTTTTAGATATAAGCTAAAACCCACGACTAAATCTTTCTCAACGCAACACCCTTTTAATCTTCATCATTTTGTAACTGCTTCCAATCGAAGTATCTAAACTTTATATTTTAAAATAAATTGACTATTTATTTTTATCAATAAAATAATAATTTTGTCTAATATTTTTGGGCAAAGAAATTCCTCGAAAACTGTGAAGATTCGCGCGAGGAGGATATAAGGACGAAAATATTCTCGAAACATTTAATGAGGACTTCCCGAAACTGAAACTATAAGTGTTAGGGACAGGGTGAAGAATGTAAAACCTTCCCCACCCCACTTAATTTTCACCCCTACTTGTGTATCAAAATATAATCCTTTCTATAATATACAGCAAATAATCAAACTTGATTTCTTTGTACTTTTTTAATGTTGTCGGGATTTGAAATAGATTTATATAATTTCCTGCAAGAATCAAATTTGATCCATTTGTATTTTTCTGATGTGATTTGAAACTATAATTATGTTATTTGATATTAAAAAAATGTGATTATAAGATTTGAATAATGAGATTACGATTTTATTGTAATAGGAGGAAAATATAATTGAATTATGGAAAGGGCTTAGAAAATTAGATTAGGTTAATTACATAAAGGAATATTTTAGAACCAGCGACGTATACCGCTGAACATCACTAAAGTAATATACTGCTAAACATCATTAATTTTTAATGATTTTTAAATAATTATTAAAAATCTCAAAGGCTCGACATGCAATTAATCATATTTTAAAATAAAACTAAAAGAAATTATTTCATGTACTATTCTTACAATCTCATATATAGTCATGCCCGATTAAATAAGCGCACGTCATTTTTATTTTTTTCACATAATATTTTCTTATAAATTAAAATTTACAAATCATCTTCTTCCTCATACCTCATACATTTATTCTAATATGTTAATAAATGAAGTCGTTAAAATAAAAAACACTCAAAAACTTGACACGAATAAAAAAATAAAATAAAATAATTATTAATAAAATCACTGCATTCTAATCTCAACCCAATCTTCAAATCGTTGCATTCATCTCCCATAATTTTTTAGAGCTTCACAATGTAAAATTAACCGTTGTTAATGCATGATTCAATTATCGACAAATGAAGTTTAAAAAATATACTTGGAATGCAAAATTAACAGATTGTTCGCAATTTCTACAAGGTTGTCCGGATTCTCCAAGATCGAAAAATGAACTTTAAAAAATTATGCGAGATTAATGCAGTTATTTCATTGAAGATTGGATTGAGAATAAAATATAGTGATTTTATTAATAATAATTTTATTTTTGTTTCTTTTGACTCGCGAGTTAAGTTTTTTTGTGTTTTTTATTTTATTTTAACAATTTTGTTCATTAACATATTAGAATAAATATATGAGGTATGAGGAAGAAGATGATGATTTGTAAATTTTTATTTATAAAAAAATATATTGTGGAAAATAAAGATGATGTGTGCTTATTTAATTGGGTAAGATCATGGATGAGTTTGTAAGAATGGTTCAAGAAATAATTACTTCTAGTTTTATTTTAAAATATGATTAATTACATGTTGGACCTTTAAGATTTTTAATAATTATTTAAAAATTAATAAAAAATTAATGGTGTTTAGCGATATATTACGTTAGTAGCGTTCGACAATCTGCGTCGCCCGTTTTAAACTCACCCTCACATAAATTGTTATTTTCTCAAAATACATTAAAATGTATAAACTAATCACTAAAGAATAAAATAAGACTATAAAGAAAGTGATAAAACTCTAGCCAAATAACTCAAAAAAAATAGTAGATACAAAAATACCACAGTCGATGATGAATAATAAACACTATTAATAATAACATAAAAAACATATAACAATTATGACACGTGGATAAATTGACTTTATCACAATTCGATTGTGACTATGGGTGAAATCATGTAGTTGGTTGGTGACACCAAAAAAATTTTATATATATATATATATATATATATATTAGCTAGATAACTAAATAAATAATAATCGAAGAGGTAACGTGAAATTTAACATTGATAAAGAAAAAGTGTGTAATAAGAATAGATAGAAAAATATTGCATGAACAGACAACTACAAGAGCGACTAAACCATTTATTATTCTCACGTGAAATTGAAAAAATTAGTTAAACAAAGCACAACTCAGACATGCAAAGTTGTCGTAGTCTGAAGAAAAACGAAAGGGGAGTAAGAAAAGAAACAAGAAAATAAAATATCAACGGTCAACAATCAATTAAAATTGATGTCGTTAACGATAATAAAAATATTAAAAAATTAAGAAATATAACGGTATAAGAAAAGGAAAAGATAAAAGCAGTTAGATATTAAAAATTATTATTCTATGCACTAGTGGTAAAAAAAATAGTTTTATAAGTGGATAATTTTATGGCTCAAGGATTAAAATTTATAGTTTAGAGTTATATTTTTTTAAATAAAAATTCGGATTATTACCATAGTTTCGTTAAAATAGAGTTATGCTGTAGTGTGTGGTTAAATTTTAAGGTTTGAGAATAAATTTGTGATTTAAAGTTTATAAGTTAAGGTTTAAAGCCTTGTAAAAATACATTACATTTAAAAACATACTTGTAGAAAAAACTTTTCCACATCAAATAATTGCCTAGATATTAAAACCTAATCTTATTAATTGTTAAGTTTCTTTTAAGAGGAATATGGTCATGGTATATTTAACAAATTATTTTCCGAGGCGAAAATCATTCTAATATGTACAGCCAAGAAATCTCCATAAAATCTTATCCGATCCTTTTGTCTTTTCAATTTTGTAATTTAGTCCATGCTACAAGAAGAGAATTTGCCCACTTGCAATACTCAATTATTGGACATATAAACAAAGAGACATAGACAATTGCTCCAATTATTTATATTAGATTTTAACAAATTGATAGTGTGTAATATTTCATGTAAAAACTATTAAAAAGATATTCAACAAATGAAATACAAAGTTATATATGAATTCATTAATTTTTTTGTTTGAATTTTTATTAATGGTTTTTAATTTTAAAGATTATAATAATAATTAGTTTTTTCTTCTCAAAAGCGGTAGGGTAATTATAGATTTCTGGATTGAGATATATAAAATAGAAAATTATGTGAATTGGTATGAGTTAATAAAAGTATAAAATTAAGTAAAAAAATAAAAGATTCGATGGATTGAATTGATTTTTTCTTTAATTTACTTATTTATTGTTAACTAATGATTCAATTTATCAAATTGAAAATTTAAGATATATTATAGAATACGTAGTGTCATTATTTTTATAGTTAAAGGCCTCTCAATTCTTTTCCATGTGAGATTAGTTTTTACTTCTTTTAGAGTGTGACACTTTCTTCAACTCAATCTCGTGTCACCCTCATCACAAATCTTCATTATTTTCTTCCTAAAAGAAATATCTAATAAGATGTGTAGTGTCAATATTTTTATAGACTAAAACCTATTTATTTTTCTGATGTGAGATTAATGTCATCACTGTTCTAAGACGTAACACTAATATTTATGATTGTGTAATACCCTAAATCTAACCCGACAAATATGGATGATCTAATGTGCCACATTGGGCTACCGTAGCAACCGACCAAATTTTTAAATCAATTGTTTAGGCATAACACATTAAACCATTCTCATAAACCACATAGTAATAGTAACAACATGAGTATAAATTGGTTTACAAAACCGAAGCTCCGAGTATAAATACTATATATCAAAATACTATGGTCATGTTTGGTAATTAGCAGATAGTTAATAGCTAATAACATATTAAATTAGTTAATAGCTAATTTGGTTAGCGGATTGTATTAGTTGGTTGGATAAAAGGGTTTGGTAAAATTAACTAACAGCTAATAGTTGTTTGATTATTTGAACAAGCAAAATGACATAAGGACATGATTATATTCAATATTTGTTTGAATAATTTATTAGCTATCAATATTTTTTATATATTAATATTAATTAGATTATGAAAATTATATTTTAATATAACATTAAATATATTTGAAGGACCTATATATTAATTTATTAATATATTTGTTAGTACCTACGAATATTCATCACCACGTGTCGAGACCAGACAACCCATGGCGAATGAACAAGACTGTGAACAACAAACACAAAGGACGTCGGACGATCAAATGTGAGCATGGACGTGATCGCTGCGGACCACAACACGTGGGATCGTGTGTAATGCCCTTCGCAACCTATGGCGAACAAGCAAAGCCACAAACAACATCGCACCCAACGATCACGTGATTACTCATATGACCGCTATGGACGAAAGGACAAACCTAAGACGTCAAGTCATAGCCAGTCTAATCAACACTATAACAACTCACTAAAACGCGTGTCTCTTTCAATTGACACGTACATCACTTCATCTAGCCCCCTTTATAAAAAGCCATGCACCCCCAAATAGAAGCTAAGCTCTCTACAATCAGACCTAAGCCTTCCAAAACTTGACTAGAGCTCCATCGTCTTCACCATCAGGGGTTGTTGCACACTTAGGTGATCAACAATATTATTAAATTTAAATGATATTTGAAGCATATGTATTAATATGAAGATTTTTTTAATTGTTAAAGGCAAAAGAGTCCTTACAGCTCTTATGTAAAAACCTCTAAACCCAAAAAGCTCATATTAACAATTTTTACAAATTGAGAGATTGTACCTCAATTCGCTCTTATAAACTCGTATTCATCAAATATCCTAATTAGTAGATTTGATTAGTCAAACCTCAAAAACTGATTCAAAATTCTAATTTTGGCTCAAAAAGCTGTTCATTATAAAACAGAGTTACAAAACCAAATACAATAAGGTCCTATGAATAAATAGGTCCTATGAAAATGGTCCTAATCAGTTGATGTGCTCCTCGAACGCATACTAACTTGCGAAAGAAAATATTCGAATGATAAGCTTTACAAGCCCAGTGATACATTTCTACCCTACTATACTTCGTGCAGTTCATAAACATAAGCATGCAAGACAAGTATAGACAAAGAGGCATAAATGTGACTCAACTATCTATAAATCTGTATTTAAGTTACGGATGGTATAGTTCATAGATCAACAATACAAAGCATCATTTAATACATGCTCAACATTACAAGAATCATCATACATGACACACAATGGATTATTTTACCCGAGCTCAGGCAAAAAATCGGGTTTAGCATAACTATACCTGATCACATAGCAACAAGTTTATCTCAACTGTACCCGGGTCACACATCAACGGATATATCTCAAGGAACGAGCACACACGTCGGATGTTACTCGAGTCACACAACATCAAACGTACATCCCTTTATATCAAGTAGTACAATATTGTTTATAGGATATCCGGATTCTATAGCAACACAATCACAACTCAAGTGAAGTGCCTCCAAGATCCCACCCCGCACAACTAATCAATGCCCTCAAGACACCAATCCAAATAGGTGTTATTCAACCTCGCATGATCCATTACCGATTAAGTATTTTTTGTTTTAGAGTATTGAGCGTATGCACATATGAATCTATTTTGTTTATCTAAAAATACATCCAAAACATAGATGATGAAATTTTTGGTAATACTCAGTTATTGGACATATAAACAGATGAGAATTTGTCCATGAATTCATTAGTCTTTTATTTGATTTTTTGGTAATTGTTTTGACTTATTTTATTTAAAGATAATATATACGAGTATGAAAATATCATAGATTTTTCTCTTTGAAAATAGCCAAAGATGTATAAAGAAAAAGTAACAGCAACCTACTAGACAGACAGATGTGTCAAATGGACATTGATTACATACAAATCCAAATATTAATAAACACATGATTTTGTAAACCTCCCACTAGGCATGATCAAAGTATGCCTCATTTGCTACCTAACAACAATTAAGGCACTAACAAAAATCATACAACTTTTTCTATGACAATTGGTGGCAACGGACAACGAATCCCGCTACTCGCACTTGATAGACCTGTATATGTGACGAACAAATAGCAGCGAGGCACGGAAATCGACAGTCCTGAGCATGAGGAAGAATCCATAGCAGATGCAGGCCATGTAACCGAAGAAGAACAAGGTCTGCATAAAACCGGACATATCGGACCGTGCATTGTAGTAATACAAGCAGTAGGCATAGATAAAGATACCAGTTGATCCACCACAGAGGTAAGACCCGTTACAAATTAAGTAGAATTTATACTAATTAAAATGTGTTTTAGTTAAGTTAGTAATAGTTAGTTAGTTGTAGTTAAATTTATACCGGTGTAAATTTATTATATGTATACACTTGATTAATCAATAAAGTATGCGAAGTTGTACTCTTCTTTACAAAAGTATATGATTTATTTTTACATAATTAGATATTAGTGGTTGCTTCTAGGCGAATACGGGTTGGGTGGTAGATGTTCAGTTCGACAGTGGGTGTAGGAATGAATTTGAGAATGTACTCTCGTGGGCGGGTGTAGATTTGAAAATTATACCCGCCGTGGGTGGTGAGTAGGTGGTGAATATGAAAATTTTAGGTGGGTATAGGAATGAAGGAGAGGTATCCGCCCCTGCCTCACCCTTTTGCCATCTCTACTTGGAGATTCAAATTTCATTTTACATAAAACCACGTGTAAATTCGAAGTGTGATTAATATATCGGTCATGTTTGGTAAACAACTTTTTGAGCTAAAATTAGAAGTTTGAAGTATTTTTAGAGGTTTGACCAATCAAATCCCTTAATTTGGATGTTTGGTAAATAGAGGATTCTAATAGCGGATTGAGGTGGAACCTCCCATTTCGAAAAAGCTCCTAAAAGGAGCTTTTTGAGTTAGAGGTTTGAATAAAAGACCTGTAATGATTATTTTGTCATTGATAATTATAAAAAATTTCAATAAAAAACATAAATTTGATTAACTAATAAAATTTTAAAAATAATTTTATAAATAGTAAATTAATATATAAATTAAAAAATACATATAAATTTAATAATTAATATTATTCTATTAAAAATATAATTTCATAGATAAAAAACTAATATATACATCTAAATTGAATAATTATTAAAATTATATTAAAAAGATAACTTCACAAATAAAAAATTAATATGTACATCCTCATATACGTTCAGTAATGATATTAAACAATTTAATTTTCATAATCTAATTAATTAATAGATACAAATAAATTATTCAAACAAATATCAAATATAATCATGTTCTTATATGTCATTTTGTTTGTTCAAATAATCAAGCAGCTATAAGTTATCAGATAATTTTACCAAATATTTTTATACAATCAACTAATATAAACTGTTAGTTAAATCAATTAATACTATCCACTATCCGCTATTCGTTAATCGTGAAAGATGGTCATTATTTTTACTCAGATTGTATTAAATACAGTTATAATTACCATTACATTTGTAGCATTCTGAAACCAAGAAGAGAGAATAAAATGAAGGTATCTTTTTGAAAAGGAAAAAGTAAAATATTTCAGAAAGCAACGAAGACAATGTCAATTTATAATTAATATTCAGTAGGTCCATTTTTCAACAGGATGATTTCTCAATCTCTACGAATCAAACTGAAATATAAGGACGAGGTTTTAAGATTTTGAGTTTTTATGTAGATTTATTCTGATTTAAATATCCATTATATGTGGACATTGTACAAAGATTTTTCAATTAAAATCCAAATACGTTTCAAATGGTACAGTTAGATTGTGACACAAGACACAATTTCAAAGTTTCACTTCATTAAAACAATACAAGAAAGCAAATTCAATAATTAATATATTCAAAAAATAAGTAAATTTTGCCGGTTGGATAAATTGATTATTTGTATTCTCTCATATTTTTTTATGACATAGGTTCTAGGCTCACTAGGAACACATTCCTTCATGTAGAGTCCCCTCCTTTTTAGATAAGATTATGATTTAATTTAAGATTTGTGAAAAAATAAAGCTTAATACACATTTCTCCTTAAAACTTTACATGTTTTCTCAACTTGTCCTCTAAACTACGTTTTGCCCACTTTTGCTCCATAAACTTTTTGTCGTTACTCATATAACCTCAAAAAGCTAACATTGTTAAAAAAAATTTAACCAATCATAATGTGCCACATCATTTTTTATTTATTTTTAAATTTTAAAATAAAATAAATATATTAAAATATTTATTAATTTAATTACACCTCATAAAATACCCAAAACACCCCATTTTGTTTTCTATTTTCTCTTCTTGTTTGAATCCTAAATAAGATAAGATGTTAACGTCATTTAACTACTAAGACAGTTCTCTCTTACATTCCATAAGAACACGAGAAAAGGACTCTTAAACATCCACCTCTAAATGGAATATCATTTAAATAGCGCATTTGACTAAAAAGTTTACCCAACTTGAAAATTCGATTAAAATCTACTCAAATCAAAACATTTTTTGACTCGAGGAAGTGATGACTCGCCTCGAAACTGATTTGTAACCAACTGTTGTTGACTTAAACCCGAGTTTGACCTGATATTGTAGTAACCGAACACGAACTGCACCCGATTGATACGAACCCAAATTCGAGACTAACCTAACAAATATTTGTTATAACCCGACTGAAACGACCCGAGTTCCGATTTTACCTGACATGTTTTGAACTCGTCCTGTTAATTGACCTATCTGTTTTGAACCTGACCTGTTGTTGACCTGAACTGATATTGACCTGGCTTGATATTTATATGATCTGTAATTGACGAAGTCTATGATTTGATATTTTCAAGAGAAAAATGAAGTATTTGAGAAATTATGAATTTATTATATTATAATGTGAGAAATTAATTGACTCATATGGTGATATTTTTGTTCATTCTAGTCCCTAAAACTTTATTTTTAGCCGAAATTGACCCATATATATATTTATTTATTTTTGGTAATTTAGTCAAATAATATTTTTGTTTATTCTAGTCCCTACAATTTAATTTTTAGTCAAAATTGCCCCATATTTATTTATAGGGTAATCTTCACCCGTGGTCCCTTTTGTTTGGGTTTGTTTTATTTTGGTCATCCGAATTCAAAAAAGATCATTCTTGCCACTTACATTTTGAATCGTGTCTGTTTTGGTCCCTTGGCCGTCAACCTCCGTTAATAAAAATTAATTAATTTCTAATTTAACCCCCAAACTTTCAAAACTTTATTTTTCACCATCTTCCTCAAAACTTGAAAACTTTATTTCTCCGCTCACCCCCGATCCCGACCCTCTTTTCACCGCCATAGATCCGTCACCCTCCTCCGCCCCCAAAACATGGGAAAGCAAGAAAAGGAAATCTTAAATCAACCCTGCCAAAGCAACGAGGTGGGAAATGCCAAAAATGGCAGAGCCACTGCTCAAAATTTTTGTCATGCGATAAATAGAGGATTTTGTTTTTTCAGTTGAAGCAGGCTCCACCCCAACCCTCTTTCTAAATATTTGCCTTTTGTTTTATGTTTGCTTAATCGTCAGCTTCATTGTTTGTTTTCAACCCTTTGATTAATTCAATGAAATGAGAGGATCCGAAATATCACTTGAATTCCAACTTGTGTAGGCCCGTATACTATATTATGTTAAATTAATGATAAAAAAATCAGATAACAAGAAAAGAGAAATTCTTGAGGATTAGTTCAGTTTTAAAGCAAAAGAAAGCTTACTACTCTAATTATGAATTAAGGGTTTAAAAAGTAGGACCATATATGCATTTGTAATTGTATTGTTGTTGTTATTATTATGTGGCAAAGAAATGAGGATACGGTTTTGGAGAAAAGCAATTATGCTAATTTTGGCTTATAGAAAGTGATGAAGTCTAAGGTTATGCTTGCCCTAAAATGAAAGGAACAACAGGAATATGAAGCAGAATCATGTTCCACAGGCCTTGTTTATATTTTCACAACTTTCTACATCTGTTATTTTGATACAGCATTGGGATTCGAAAGGGAAAAAATAACAAAATAAAAACTAAGCTCAAAGAAAGACGAGAATTGAACAGTAGAAATTAGAGTGGGAAAAGTGTGTATCAAAGTGTTCCTATGAAAGGGGGGGGGGGTGTAAGAAATGGAGGTGGTAACTGGGAACTGAGCTGAAACTCTAATTAGTGCTCAGCATCAGTACAGTGTGAGTTAGATAAGAGGGACTTTTTCAGGTGAAGTAGATTTTTCAATTTCGATTTTAATTTCAAGATCGGCCTTGTTAATTTCCTTGGGATCTTTTTGTTTTCTTGAAATGGGCAATGGGGATTGAAGTTTATTATTGTTACTGCTGGTTTTGAGGAAGGGTTATCTTCAGTTGAAGTAGGCTCCCATATTTTAGGGCGGAGGAGGGTGGCGGATCCATGGCGGTGAAAAAAGAGTTTGGGGGTTAAATTAAAAATTAATTAATTTTTATTAACGGAGGTTAACGGCCATAGGACCAAAACAGACACGATTCAAAACGTAAGTGGCAAAAATGGTCTTTTTTAAATTCGGGTGACCAAAATAGAACAAACCCCAAACAAAAGGGACCACGGGTGAAGATTACCCTTATTTATATTTTTGGTAATCTAGTCCAATAATATTTGTGTTTATTCTAATACCTAAAATTTAATTTTTAGTTGAAATTGACCCTTATTCATTTTTTTTATAATTTAGTTCAATATTTTTAACATGATGATATTTTTGTTCATATTAGTCCCTAAAATTTTATTTTTAACCAAAATTAGCCCTATTTATTTTATATTTTTGTAATTTAGTCTAATATTTTAATATATTAATATTTTTGTTTATTCTAGTTCCTAATATTTTATTTTTAGCTGAAATTGACCCTTATTTATTTTTAATTTTTGTAATTTAGTCCAATATTTTAAATATGATGATATATTTGTTCATTCTAGTCCTTAATATTTATTTTTAATATGATTCGTGTTTGTGAAAGGCGTTAAATAATTCAATCGAAATGACCCAATTCAAAGTCTATAGACTATTTGTACCGAACTCAAACTTAGTACGATACCCAAATTAACCCGACCTGAAATTACATGACCTGAAATGAACCCGACCTGAAGTCTACCCGAGCCCGAATTAGCTGATTCGGACCCGAACCATTTTGACTCAACCTAAAATTGACCTACACTCGACCCGAGTCAAGCCGAAACATCAAAATAACCTAAAATGACCTGTATCCGATTTGACCGACCTGACATGACCTGACCTAATGTTGGGTTACGCCGGTACACCCCATGGCGCAGTGAAAAAATTATCCGGCGATTACCACCAGAGATCCATGTACGAGGAACGAATCGGAGTGAATAAGGGTGAAGAATTACTTGCTTAAAATCTAGAATTTTGAATTTGGAGGAGATAGATATTCAATCACGATTCTACAATGTCGATTCCTAAGCCGCAATGATAACGCTCCGACATCTACGTAGTTCACCCAATTAATGATTGCTAGACCTATCATGCTTTTATATAGCCTTTGAAATCTTAATTCAACTCATATTAGGATTTCAAAAAATATATATTCATATTAGGATTTCAATAAATATATTAAATACATATAATCTCAATTTAACTTTAATTAGGATTTCAATATATATATTAATTTAAATGGAATTATATTATTTATATATATATTAAAAGAGTCATAATTACAATAATTATTTTCTTTTAATATTTATCCAATAGTTAAATTATATATATATCAAATATATATTAATTTAACTAAATTCGTGTACAACAAATTTATACATATATAATTCGTTTAATATATGCTCATTTCAACCGTGGGTGTGACCTTATAGGTTCATGTAACGTTAGTAGTAAATATTAGAACATTTCTAATATTACAAACAATGAGTGACATCTAGCAATATGTCATTGTCACCTAAGTTACAAGAAGTCATGATTCGACATAACTTTTTCGTGATTAACTCTTTTTCATGTATTACATCCTTTTGTCATTTATATCTAAATTAGACAAAAGTCATGAAACAGTCACACTTGTATAGTCTATCTAATATTTCTTGATATCTTGAGTAGACTATTATAAACGAATGACTATGATATCTCCGGGGCTGTCTGATATTGTCTCTTCTGGCGTTTGTAATTTACCAGAAGAAAATGACTTGGTTTTCTCTGTTGAGAGTTTGTATGAAGAAGACGACGAATCAAAAGCTTCTCCGGGGCTGTCTGATATTGTCTCTTCTGGCGTTTTTATCTCTGTAAGTTCATTTTTTTATATAAAAAAAACATATTAGAAAATTGAACATGATTGGATTATTGTGCATGGTGAAAATTCTCATAATCATTACCTGAAACGCCATTAATGCTATTTGTTAACTGGCTCATGCAGGTGAAATCTTCAGACAGGCCCCAGTTACAGTTATGGAAACTTAAGTGAAAACTTAAGTCAGCATACTAATAGAGAACAAGAATCTAACCTGTTTCAAAAAAAAATACCATTGCAAGATCATGGAAACCATTGATTTGATCATGATCATGATCAATATCATTGTACTCCAACAGTCTTCTTCGTTTCGATCGATCGGCGAATTCGATCAAAGCATCTTCGAGATACCCCGAAGAGAAATCTGCAGGGTCTAGATGTGGAAACCATGGGGAAATTGCAGTTCCAGTTCCATCCATTACTGCATTCACATGCAGAGAGACAGAAACATAAATGGGGTTAAACTGAAACTCAATTTAAACCAGAACATAACTTTAAAACACACACACATCATCCCAGTAAAAAACAAAAGCAAAAACTACAGTGAAAGGGAGACAATAAAGAAAGCAAAAGAGTGTGTTCTTGTACCTAAAGACATGTCTGCGTTGAGAACTCCAAGGTTTTGAAGATCCCAACCTAGGGAAGGGCCATGGAGGCTGTTGCTTGTAGCAGCAGTAGTGTAATAGGCCATAGAGTTGAGCTTAAACTCACTCATGTTTGTTGGGGACTATAGTTGTGTCTTAAATAGCTAAATAAACATTTAAAACACACACCAACATGTGAACTCGTGTTTGAGCAACTTAATTTACATAGTGTATTTTTTTAAAATGACAAAGAGTAAAAAATAAATATGACCGTGAAACTATGTTAAAAAACACACTCATGGTTCCGTGTTAATGTAAACTTGTAATGGTTTGATTGGGTTGTTCTAAAGAGAAAAAGGATGAGAATTACATGATCAGTCAACGGCAATGGAGAGAGAGGAAAAAAGTGTGTTTTTTTGGGATATGGAACATATATTTTTTTTAATTTTAGTTTTTAATTGATTTTAGGGTTTCTGTTTCTTTCTACAAATTGCCGGGGATTGGAAATTTTAATCATAAGTGTGGGGTTTGGTATATGGGGGACTAAATAATTGCAAAAGTTATGATATCATATGCTGTTGTTTTTCATGTAAAAGCAAAGGGATTGTTTGAAAGAAAACATGGGTAGACATAATTCAAATTTCAGCTTTTTTTTTCCTTTTTCTTTTTCCATTCCTTCTGATATGGTTACCAACCGTTTCTCCAATTGGCAACTTTTCCATTTCATTTTGCCTTTGCACATTCTCTCCATTGTGGGGTCTTTATATAAAAAAAATCTTCTTAAAATATGCTTTGTTATTATGAGTAGAGATTAAATCCTGATTACATGATTAAAAGATAATATAAATAAATATTGTATTATATTTTATGGTTAATATTAAACATTTATGTTATACCGGAATAATAAAGTATTTATTAAATATTATCGTTCTAACTCATTACAACATCAATAACTTCTAGATCAAAAAATAGACTCATTTATCACTCTTTCAACTTAGTAAAAATTTCTTTTATAATCTTAGACTTTATTATTTTTTAAACATACAGTTTAATGCAATTTTTATATTACTTAAATATATCCAATCATAAATCGAAACATACTAATTACTTAAACATTTTTTATCTTATTTTCTTTTATATTTTATATGAACAACGTACTGGCCGAACTAAATTCAATCAACCTGACCATCTTCTTAAAGTCCTTCTAGGTGGGACTTTTCGTTCTTTTATTGTCTTTTGTCTAATAGGTGGCGATAGAGGGTCCACATATTGGCATGCTTGTGGGGCCCATGAAAAATGTGAAGCATTTCAGCAACACCCAAGAGGAAGAAGCACAAGATGACCTGTTGATGTGGAGAAGTGGGACCAAACCCTTTTCACTCAGTGAGTTTCGATGGTCCAAAAACTGTCTGAATATCTGTGTTACCCACATTGTATTTTGTGTGTCATATGTCTCTTTTATGTCTATGCTTTTAAGTAATAGGGATGTTAGAATTGGGAACTAAATTAAGAGAGTATATTAAGTTTTGTATTGTCGTTTCTATTGTATATGTTCATAATTATTTTGTCACTCCCGCTATATATATAGATTCATCTCGGATAATAATTGTTCAATTATTGAACTTGAAACAGATTCTAACCGAAGATCTAATTACAAATATTTTACTACTACACCTATATAATTTATAATCTCCGAGTGGAAAAAGTTAAAGGCCATTGAAAATATGAGGGAATCTTGGACCACTCATCAAGTATTGGTGCCTCAGAGCTTATGCCAATCACTTGAAGGCTTATTCCATTATTCTTAAAAACCAAGCCCCAAAAGCAAATATGCACATTGGGCATTGCCATTTCCCACTCTTTCATAAGCTAAAAGAGCGGAGTAGTAACAATTTTATGGGTGGATATATCGTTTTTGTTACTATATCGATACCGAAATCAATACCGATGCGATACTAAATAGTAAAGAACACAATGGGATACTTACTGCTACATTTTTTTCCCAGGCATGATCTCGGCCTGCTTTGTCAATGGCGATAACAAGATAGCACAAAGGCACCTCAGGGAAGCCCTGATCAAGGCACCAACCCCGGCGCAGTAAGCAGGCGGGCCTTTAGCCCTTGCATTAAGAGCGCGCCCAAGCAGGGGCTTAAACTCGAGGCAGCGGACCTAATTGGGGTCCTGCGGAACGCACCGGCCGCACCAACATCCCAAACCAATGCATTGAAACTTACCAAAAACACAAACAAAACAATGAGGCAAGGTTTCGAGCTGAAAGCCATCTCCTGGTCTCTGTTTAAACTCTGCTGCTGCATTCACTCTCTTTTCGGACACTTACATTTTGCTGCCCCAAAACAATGCATATTTTCATTTTTAGAATCACAAAATGAATTAGTCCCTTGCATTAATGGTTCAACTCAGAAAGACAACAATTCATTTTTTTCCATATGCTTCTTAAGCTTGAATAAAAAAAACAATAGGTGATGGATTAAAAATTAAAACTTGGTGTTAGAATAAATTTCTAACATATCTTGCTCTTGTTAGTCTTCCTTTCGCTGACGTATTTCTTCCAGTAGGCAGTGATTTCCCTCTGGGTTTCAATGGCAGTCTTCTTCACAGTGCCATTCTTGCCATGCTCTTCCTCGGCCATAGCCAGCTTGGCACTAACCTTCGCAGGGAGCGTATCGAGTTCATGCAGCACCTTCTCGATGTCCATCACGAGACGCTCCGCCAAGGTGCGGGAGAAGTCTTCCCTTATGACGACGCGCAGCACGGTGATGTGCTGCGCGTCCGCGGGCATGGTGTAGGCCGGCACAATCCAGCCAAACCTGCGCAGCATCTCGGCTATCTCGAACTCATCATGGCTCTTGTTGTCCTTGAGGGAAAACGCCACCAACGGAACCCCTTCATCCTTCGACACGATGTTGAACCGCCCTGTTTTCTCCAATCCTCGTTTCAGAACCATAGCGTTTTCATGACAGTTCTCCATCACATTCCTGTATCCCTGTAACAATTAACAAACACCATCAAATCATAAGTCGAACGACTTGTTACGGACGTGACGTTAACTGTTTCGTACAATCATTTCTCGGATTCGTACCTCGTAACCCAATCGTATCAGCTGGTAATACTGAGCAATAACTTGACTCGAACCTTTGGAGAAATTGAGAGTGAAAGTGGGTTGATCAGCTCCAAGGTAATTAATATGGAAAATAAGTTCTTCAGGCAAATCTTCCTTGTTTCTCCAGATAACCCAACCAATACCAGCATAAACAAGACCATATTTATGGCCACTAACATTAATGCTCTTCACAAGTGGAAGCCTAAAGTCCCATTCAAGCTCTGGGTACAAAAATGGTGCAATGAATCCACCACTAGCAGCATCAACATGAATTGGGGTGTCCCATCTGCATCAACAAAGATCAAATTCAGCACTCGATGTTGTTTCGAGTCATTAGAATTTATAAAGTGAACAGTTTTTATGTTTTGTTTACCCAGTTTCCTTGTTCTTTTCAACCAAGAGATCATTCAGAAGCTTGACATCTTCGAATTCTCCATTGAGGGTCGAACCGAGAATGGCTGCAACACATATGGTGTTTTCATCAACCATTTCCACAGCTTTGGCAGGGTCCATTACATAGTAACCTTCCCTCAGCTTCACTTCCTTCAACTCAACTTCGAAGTACCGAGCGAATTTCTCCCAGCACACTTGAACATTGGCTCCGGTCACGATGTTGGGCTTGTCATACGGTTTCCCTTCGGCTTTACGCTTGTTTTGCCATTTTCTCTTGAACGCAAGGCCGGCTAACATGATTGCTTCCGATGACCCGACTGTTCCAACTCCGACCGCAGTCTCGGAATCCCCTAGTGGCGCATTGAACATATGTGCTATCATGTTCACACAACGGTTCTGCATCAAAAAAAAAGTAGTACAATTCTTTTTATCAAGGATTATGTTTCATACTTTCATTCCACAAGTAACACCAATAGATTGGACCTTTCTAGTTTCGACACCGTTACCTGAAGCTCGGTGGTGACGGGGTATTCGTCCATGTCGACGTAGTTCTTGTTAACGGCATCCATGATAAGCTTATCGCATTCAGGCTCCATCCAGGTGGTGACAAAAGAGGCAAGGTTCAACCTCGGGTTACCATCGAGCATAAGTTCATCGTTGATGATCTGATACGCAGCTTCTTTCGGTATCGACTCTTCCGGCATCTTGAACCTGCAAACATTCCCCGACACAAACAAATTAGCACCATCAAAACATACCCTTTTACATGGATTGAAAACCGGAGCCAGATTCAAGGGTTTAGTCACCTTGGAAGCGAGTTTCGGACATAACGAGAGGCGAAAGTTGAATGAACAGAGATATCAGTTTGAGAAGCTGTCTTAGAAAGCACCATTGTTGATGTCTAAAAACACTAAAATTGAATGAAATTTGTAAAGCCAGAACTGATGTTTGCTTGGTGAATGAAGCAAAGAGAGGCGATTGGGTATTTATAGGGATCCAATGGCTCCATTTGACACTTTCTCAAAAAAAATACAAAAATTTGAGCGTGTTTAACTTCTGAAATTATTTTTCAAAAGGACAAGAAAAAATAAATGGAATTTTATTTTAGTAATGAGAAAACAGAGAGGTCAAAGAAAGGCATCGCAGCCATATTTAATAGTTTCCAAGTTTCCCACGGTTGATTGAGAGGGAACTTTCGTGCCCATGATGGCACAAAGGCACATTCAAAAGCCTGGTTTGGTTGATTTTTTTTTAAATCAAACACATCTAATTTATTGGTTAATTAATTTAGATGTATAATTAAGAATGGTCATAGGTTGAGTTTTGGTCGACCAGCACTCGACGTGAAAATTTAACACCTTCATCCGAACCCGACCCGATTGACTCGAATCCAACCAGATATAAATATTTTTTTTCATTTTTATTTGATATAATAGGGAGTTAATTGAAGAAATACAAATAGATAGGGGCATTATAATAATTATTCCATTTTTATAAGACAAAATAAGGAAATAATTGAAAAATATATAAAGAAATGGTCATTATAACAATTATACCTAAATATTTAGAATAAAATTAAACTACTATTTCATGTTGGATCAGATTGGATATTTTTCATCCTAAACCCAATCTTACTCGACCTCATCGTTAAAATGTCTGACCGACCCCAAAATTTTCTTAAAAAATACAATACACGTAGGAATGATCATTCAAATTAGGGGTTCAAGTCTGTGTCAAATGATAATTCTTACGTGTATTGTATTTAGCTAGTGTAGAGCAACTCTTCTAATCTAATTTGCTCAATTCAAATCACAATATCAGAATTTAAACCCCTAATCTTACTTAAAAATTTAATGTTTCATCCACTATACCAACATGTTGTTGCTATTGTTTGGTTATTTATTCATTGATTCTTTGCCACCTTAATTAATGGAGAAATGTAATTATCTTCTTTATTTTAATTATCATTTTCCATTTTTATTAAGGAAATTATTTCTTAAATAAATGATCTAAGCCTAAAGTTAAAACCTAAGAGGTTATTAAACTTTGTCTTTAAGCCAAAGCTTCATTAGCAGTTCAAGGGGGCTAATTGCTATATTTTTTAAGTAATTCCTGGGTTAATGTTTGGAACCTTGAAATTAGAAATTATTAAATAATTGCTATATTAATTACATTAATTTAGACATTATTAATCGAACCCTTGAATTAAGAATTATTATAAAGAAAAATAGTAGTATTATAATACTTAATACATCCAAAGAATGTTGTTGAAAGTGAGATGTGAAGCCTAAAGGAGCCTCAACTCTCAATTCTCTCCACTTGCATCCCAATTACAAGTGGCTATGAAAAAATTCATGTAAAAATTTGAGTTTCTAAGGATTTTGAATTTAATTTTAATTATTTTAAGCCAAAATTGACTATAGATGCAACAATAAACTCTTTTTATGATGAATTATTAAGTGTTATGTCCCTTCGGAGACATTCAATAAAATTAAAATGATGTAGAGAAAATTAACATGGCCATGCGCAAAAATAACACACATCAAAAAATAATTAAGTGGTATAGGAACCCCTTCAAGTATAGCATGGCTTAATTATCCTACTAATTGGGAGTGTTAGGCCAAGTTTAAGGGTTAGTGGGGGTAAGAACAAGATTAGGAGATGTAATTAAAGAATATCTGACACTACCAAACAGGGCCTAATGGTTATGTCGTGGCTCATTTTATAATAAAGTATGAAATTAAAACAACGAGTGGATGTGGAGCTAGTCAAAATATAGCCCCTCACAAGGCTTTGAACATGGAGTCAATTATCAACATTTATGTTTATTTGTCAATTGGCCAAAAGCTTTGAAAAATATTTATAAGCATTTATGTTGTTTTTTCTACGGTCAATTATCAACCTAATAGCGGTTTTGCTCGCTCCTAAAACCTAGCCCATTTTTCTTTCAACTATAGCAGTTTGTTTTTTCAGTTTTTTCTTTGTTTAATCGGTGGTAATAATAAATTTTTTTGTATTAGTTATCTATAACTGGTGATTCATATTTTATTTATTTTATTTTTTAATACATTTGTTGTGTTTTTCTATACTATTGTAGCACGTTTTTTCTGTTTTTATAGCACGTCTCTGCATGCCTTATGACATGCTTTTAGGGTTACTTTTATAGGGTTTTAGTGTTCGTACAATAATCATCACAATGCTTATTTTAGATTCGTATTTGTCTGTAGTCAAGTAGAGTTTGATCCCCTTCTGAGTTGTTTGTCGATGTAATCTATAGCAAATCGTCGTTTTTAAGAATATAAGTGAAATGTGGTTGTGGATTTTGAGGATTTCATCTAGCTCGTATTTTGACAAGTCCCTAGGGGCCCTTCTTACAATTTGACCGTAGAGATTTTTTTTGTGTAAAGAGAAAGTATATGATCTAATTGATACAACGTTTATCTTTTCTTTTTAAATTTACTTTTTTTGTACAAAGAAAAAGTGTATAATCTAATTGGTACAACGTTTATCTTTTCTTTTTAAATTTAATTGTTTTTAGATACTCTATAACCGCTATTAGGTTATGTTCTGATTTTATTTTATTTATCAATAAAACGATCTCGTTAATGTGTCAAAAAAATTATCAACCTAATAACGGTGGGAAATGTTTAATTTAATTAACATCATTATATGTATACTATATAAAAAAATATGGAACCTATTATATTTAAATACTTGATATCATTAAACAAAATCAAAATTCATGAATAATTTTTTATCAACATAATATGACATTTCAATTCATGCATAATATGACATTTCAAAACAGTCAGTGATTTAAAAGGCGATTATATATTATTAATTTGGTGAACTGAACATATAAAATTATATCAAACCTTCGGATAAAATAATTGACACACTTTGTCGGTCATATTTTAAAATAAAAAATATGTTTGTATTCCAATATTTGAGGACCGATTGTGACAAATATAAATTAATATAGTGGTTTATGTTAAAATTAGAGGTTTGAGTTAAAGTTATAGATTTGATCGGTTAAATTCGTTAATTTAGATATTTAGTAAAAAGCGAATTAAAATAGCGAATTTGGGTGAAACTTCTAATTTTAAAAAAACTACAAATAAGAGCTTTTTGAAATTAAAATTTTTGACATAAGAGTTACAAAGACTCTTTTACTTTTAACAATTATAAAAAATCTCTAAATAACCTAAATTTAACATTTTTTATTTTAATTATTCAACTTCAAGTATTTACATCTTGACATTTGTAAATTAATAATTTTTTTTTCTATTCTCACATTTATATTTGTATTTAAATTTAACAAATTAATTAAATTATATTAAAAATAATTATATAAATAATAAATTAATATAGTGACCCTTTAAATATGCTTAGTAATGTTATTTATAAAAAATATTTTTCATAATCTAATTAATATTAATAGATGCAAAATATCGATAACTAATAAATTATTCAAATAAGTATCGAATATTATCACGTCCTTATATGTCATTTTGCTTTTTAAATAATCAAACAGCTAACAACTATCAGTTAATTTTACCAAACACTTTTATACAATCTGCTAATATAATTCGTCAGTCAAATCAATTAATGCAATCAGCTATCAACTAATATAATCTGCTATTAGCTATCAACTATCCGCTAACTACCAAACAAGACTATTAACAGTAACAAAATAATAAAACAAATCAGAATAAACACATCGTAGTTTTAACTTTCAAAAATTCCAGCCCCTCTCCCACTTTCAAAAAATACCATTTTTGTGGTATAAATAAAATAATTAATTTCATACAGCCAATAAAGTATATAGTTCTATTGAGAAAAAATATCAAAAATAGTTATATTGAAATATATTTCACATAGTTATTTATTACTCTTTACAAATAATGTTATTTTAATAAATTTTTAATTGAATTGATATGGAATTAACTTGTAACACTAATTCATTGACATACACATATGTGTGAATAATATATATAGGAAAATACTTTGATACATAAGTTTGGGTAAACTTTGATTTTAGGGTTTAGGGGTTTAGTTTGTATGGTGTAGAATTTAAGTTTTACTATTAGAACTTAGACTTTAGGGGGTATGATTTAAGGTTTAGGTTTTAGTGTATTAGTACTAGGGATTTAGGTTTTAGATTTTATAGCTTAAATATGAAAAGTTGTGTAACTTTTTTTGCACAACTTGTGTATTAAATATATATATATATAGGCAAAGCCATAAAATTATTTAAGGGGTGTCATTTTTCTTGAATTATTTATAAATCATATAAAAAAGTTGGTCTCAAAAAATTTTGGGGTATCATTTGACCACCCATTAAATTATATATATATGACACGTACAAATTAAATTTTAAAATTAATTTTATTAAAAAAAATTAAAAAATATATTTTCTAAATAATTAGTCGTTTCATTAAAAACTATTTATTAGTACAAAACTTAAATTACTAGGCTTATCTCATATAATTAGAATTAGGATTTTCAAACAAATAATTTAAATAAAACTAAAAATATATTTTTAAATAAATAATTATTTTCTATGAAAGTAATTTAGTACATAAAATTAAATTATTATTCTCACCTTATAAACTTATAATTTTAGTGTACTTTTTCAATTGAGTTGGTGTCACTTAATTAAGATACACCAAAATTCTCTATAAAAAATACACCAAAATTCAATAAGACACTTTAAAATTTTATATAAAAATTCAATAAACATAACTGTAATGGTGAAGAATTGATTTTACGTTTGATAATTTTCATTTGTTTTATTTTAAGACTTATATAAAAGTATAAAAAATAAATAAAAGTACCATTATAATAATATATTTTAATAATTTTACGATTAAATCGATATCGAGTGAATTCAATATATCAACTCAATCAACAATTTTATAATAAGTATAGGGTATACTTTTAATATAAAGATACAGAAACGTTATTTAATATACAATATTCAGATCTAGTTGTTGGAGAAATAAAATAAAAACTAAATTAAGAATATATTCGATCTTATCTTCATAGTTTAAAATTATATAGAGTTCTAATTCTCTCATCGTCCCTTATTGTCAGTATTAGATGTATTTTCTTTTCTTTTCTTTTCCATGTTATACGATAATAAAATTAATTATAATATTAAGATATTATTCACGTTGTCTCGAATTATGGAACTGTATAATATTATATTAATCATCGAGTTCTGTATTATGGTTTATTGAGTTGTCCTAATAATTTCGTTTATTTTTTAGCATTTTCACGTGAAAATTATTTTTTTTTTTAATCACGTGAAAATTAAGATATTCATTTTATGTTATAAGTATTACGTTATCAACGGACTTTCTATTCTTCGGTTACTATTTATTATTAGGGTAAGGATGACTCTATCATGTTCGAGGAACACTGCTGACCACTACTAACACTGAACATCATTAAATTGACTAATAAAAATTAAAAATATCAAAGAGTCAATATATAATTATAATTTTTTTAAAATTAAATTTCAATTAAATTATTTTTCATATATACTATATTTTTTAAATTTTTTTACATAATTAGATCAAATACCAACCTTAGTCAATTTAAAAAAAATTAAAACTTTAAACTCAAAATTCTAAACATGAAACCTAAAACCCAAAGCCAAATGTTCAAATTTATGGTTTAGGGTAAATAATTTAGTGTTTAGGGAACTAAATTTTGAGTTTTAGGTTAGGGTTTTGGATTTTATTTTTTAAATGGACTAAGATTAGTATTTGATCCAATTATTTAAAAAAAATTAAAAATATAATATATATGGAAAATAATTTAATTAAAATTTTACTTTAAATAATTTATAATTATATGTTGAGTCCTTGAGAATTTTAATCTTTATTAATCAATTTAATAATGTTCAACGATATTCAGCGTTAGTGGTGCACAATGATGTTCGTTGAGTGTGGCAAAATTTTCTTTAAAATAATTATATACATCGTCAGTGAAATAAAAAAATCATAAATATATTTAAAATATTATCATTGTCTTTATATAAAAACAGAAAATTATCTAATGTTACGTCTATCTATATGTGCATTTTTCATTCTATTACCGGCGTACAAAAATAATTATACATTTGACTAATTTAAATTAGATATTTTAAAAAATTATTATAATTTTTTTTGTATAACTCAATTTACTTTATTTACATCTCCAGAATTTAAATCATGGACATTATACTTATTATCAATTCATTTATATAATCATGACTATTATAAAGTATTGATAATTGTAATCTATATGAACTTAAATTATAGAAATTTAAACAGAACTCATAAATAATAAGATCTAAATTATTAATAAACACTAACACTCTTAATATGATATTTTATGCATGATGAGACTCCAATTTAGAATTTAAAAATCTAAAACATGGATAATGAGTGTTCTTTACCAACAACAAGTTGGTTTGGTGAGTTTAGATACTAAATTATTTAAATAAGCTTAAATGTTTAAATTTTGACGTTATAAATAAAATAAATTAAATTAAAAATATTACTTTCATAACGAGTCTTTAAATATTTAATTCGAATTTGTTAACCAGCAAAATACATGATCTTAACAAAGACATTAAATTCTCGAAAACCCAAATATTGTTCAAACCAAGACATTAAATTCAGCTCCCTTTGGCATCGTGCATATGGAAGACCCAAGAAATAAACAAATGGGGAGAATGATATGATTTTTTAGTAGTCTAAAAGTGATTAAAGTGTAGTATTTGTTTATATGTATTTTTAACCTTTTGACAATACACACATTGTAAATAAAACGATTAAACTTGATTTTTTTTTGATAAACATTATATACTTTTTTTACTTGGAACCACTTGTTGGGTTCGTATGATATGTTCTTTTGTATCAAAGAGCGGTGGAAAATAAAATGGAAAACAATTGGATGGTTAAGGCAAGGTAAAGAGGAATAAAAAATTTTGTGCCATTTTTTATGACCAACATCAAAAATTTAAATTTTAAATCTGAATTCTAAATTATAAACTATAAAAAATACATTATACTCTTAATTTTTTAAATTTTGATCTTAAACTTTAATTATAAATTATAAATCTAATTTTTTTAATATAAAAATATAAATAAGAACATAAAAAGGACATAAAATTTTTATTCGAAAAGAGCGATAAAAAGAGGAAGAGAGGAATCCGATGCTAATGGAAGCATTCTAGGAGCCCCTTGTATTTAAGGGGGAAATTATTCAGAAACGGTGTCAACAAAGTGAAAACGCGGTTTCATGTGTTTAGTTTTGACCATACAAAACACGATACCCTAACAACATTTAAGATTTCTTATTGGCGTTAAGTCTATGGTTTACGCCATTTAATTTTAATCAATAATAAGTTAGTTTAACAAGATAAGACGTTAAATTTCATATGCTCGTATTATAATTTTGTGAATAAAGTAAACTATTAGAAAGGACATTCGATGTAAAAGCTTCAATTTATAAATTAACATTAATTTTTTATTAAGTAAATAGATATTTACATTCTCAAGGCAAATGTTGAAATTCGAACTCATACAATATGGAGTTATATGAACATTCTTGACCACTCGATTAATTAGTGGATTTCAATAAAAATAAACATTAAATTTTAATTTTGTTTTAATTTGTTTTTAGTTACTGGTACAATGATATTTATAATTTCATAAAAATAAATTTTATAAAAATTAATCCAAACAAAATTCTGAGGAACCGAATAGGTAAAAAAAGAGAGAGAAAATACATAGTTGATTTTATTGCAACTATGGTATAATTTGTAACAGTAAAATTTGTTTTAATCCTCGTTAGTAACTGTGTATTACTTGGACCAATTCTGTTAGTAACTGTGTATCCCCTCTTTTTTTTTTCAACATATATAATTTTTCGATCTTCCACAAATACAAAAATTTATTTCCAAACAGGATTAGATTGAAAATATTACGCAAATCAATTATAAGGACATAGTCAATATTAGATAACATGATGTATAAAATTATTTAACTATAAAACAAATAGAGATTTAGCAAGTATTTTATAATTATTTCTGTACCTAAATTAAAATTTGTTTTTTAAATATTAGTCCGACTTCGACTTATTTATCATTTGGTAAGCAAAATTTTCAAATTAATTGAACTAATTAGCCGAATAAATGAGCTGGTAAATTATTAATTAAGTTTGATAAGTCATTTTCTTTTTAGTTATTTTAATCAATTGGTTTTTTAAATATTAAATTCAGTTTTAAATATCTTTTTGACTCAACTAATAAACCAACTATCCAACCGTCTTATTGTCTAACCTCATGTTTTGTTTTTAGGTCGGCCACTTTTGATGGTTATTAATTTGTTGAATGCCAGTGTAGGTGATTAGTTCAGTTTTGCTCGTTGAGAGCTTCAGGTTGTTGCCTCTTTATTTTGGTGTCTTTGTGTCGAGCCATTTTCGTACATGTATTTGTAATTATTTTATGTGTATTTTTTTATTCAGTTATATTTAGAGAGATTTTTAACAAAGTAAAATTAATGATTTTTTTTTCATCTAAAAAAATATATTTACGGGGTAATCATCCATCAGCTTTTAGACTTGGTGTATAGTCTTTTTTTTTTAATGAATTACTATCTAACACATAGAGAATAATTTTTATTATTTTACTTTGACAAAATAGAAAATGGTTAAGCACAAGACAAATGTTCATTTAAGATGTCTTTAAAATATTAAAATAAAAATATTAATTATTCAATTATAAAACATACACATCTTACTTAAAAGTCGTATAAATTATATATTTAGAATTAGATTTAATTTTGAACCCAACAAATGTCCTAGTGAAAAAGCGGTTGATGTTCATTTTAAGAGACAAGGGTTCGAATCGCTTTGTTTATAAGGTGTATGCACATTGCCAAATGATTAAGAATAGGAAAATTCTACATTACTCGACGAGCACCGATAAACATCACTAACAACTAGCACCGATGAACACTATTAATTTAATTTATAAAGATTTAAAATCTAAATGGCTCAAGGTATAATTGTAAATTATTTAAAAATTAAAAGATAAATTAATTAAAATACATTATTTTATTTTTATTTTTAATTAAAATAGCCCTAAATTGTAAAACTCTAACTTTATCCATTTGAAGTTCAAGCCGCCGCCGCTCAAAGCTGGTTGTGATTTGGATCCACTCAGCTTAAAGCTCTAACTGTCATTTCCTATTTCAATAACACCAAAAATTGAATTAAATGCATTAGAATTCTTTTATGGATGTGTGTTGTTTATGTATAACACAGTCGGCAAAAATGATAGAAACCATTTATCTCCTCAAATGGTAGCAGCGGCGGTTTAAATTTCAAATGAACAAAAATTAGAGTTTTCTAATTTAGAGGTATTTTAATTAAAAATAAAAGTAAAATAATATATTTTAATTATTTTACTTTTTATTTTTTTAAATAATTTATAATTATACGTTGAGTCCTTTAGATTTTAAATCTTTATAAATTAAATTAATAGTGCTCATCAGTGCTCGTCATTAGTGGTGCTCATCGGTATCCGTCGAGCATGACAGATTCATCCTTAAAAATATATATAAACCGATACTATCTTATAATCAACTTTAGATCATTTAAAAAAAATAGATTTAATTCAATTGTTAACTTCCCAACACTACTATTTTAACCTAATCTCAGATGAAGAGCCAAAAGATTTTTATTACCGGTGGTTTAAAATTGGATTTAAGGCCCATTGAACCGAGCAGTGACTTGACATTTCTGCGTTAGCAAAATGATACAATTTTTACAAGCCCAAATCCTAAGCTTTGGGTTGGTCTTTATTTAAATTCATATTCAGAAGTTATACACTTATATTATCTTAGTGATTGCATTTAATTCAGTTGGTATTATTAGTGATGCAACATATAAAAATGTTAGATTAAATATATTTAAATATTTAATATATTTCGATTTGAAGGCGAGAAAAGTTGAGTAGTATAAAAAAACACAAATTAATCATTGAATTTGCTACAATTTATACTTTGGAAAACTAAGAAATACAACACATATTTACTTCACTAACAACGTCTTCACTTAATATTTTCGAGTCGAGTCAACGTATCCTAATACGAAACAATGACTTTTTAACCGTTGAAGTTGGCAATGCCTTGATAAACATATTAGCCAAATCATCTCATATTAGTTAATCATATGACACTAAAGTATGATACTTTAGGATCAAGCAACTCTTTATCATTCTTAGAACTATGAAATGTGTTATTATTAGTATCTAAAAATCTCAACACCATTGAATATATAATGAATGTGTTATCTATGAAAAAAGATATTATTTCTTTATTTTATTTATGAAATAACCGATCAAGTTTATAGAATGATGAAACAATTATGTTATTGAAAACCTAAGATTTTTTTTTTTAAATTGGAAGACTGTATTTGTTTATAAATATTTTAACTTTTTGACAATACGCATATACCTTGTAGACAAAATGATTTAAATTCGTGTCTCTTAGGATGAACACGTGTCTCCTAAAATGAAAATTCAAGATATTTCAATACTTGAAAGTGAAAAATATGTTAGTAATAAATTGTACAACTAAGTTGATATGTTAGGTGTCTCAACTAGCAAGGCAATCATTCAATACAAATGTAACCGACTAACAATGTAAATTAAGGCATGCGATGAAAAATTAGTTATAATTTAGGCAATCACTTTTTGAAAAGTGTAAAAGATGAAATTAAAATATGATAAAATTAAACTAATCAAAATAAACATAAATAATTAGTTTTAAAATAGACATATAATGATTAAGATGACTTATAATAGATATTTTCAAAAATGTGTACTAAACAAGTGGTTCTAGTAGAAAAACGAATGATGTTTATCATAGATGACGGTTCAATTGTTTTATCTGCAAAATATGTATTTTGTCAAAAAAATATTACATTATAATCACATTTAGATTATTAAAAAAACTTAAAATATTTTTCTCATTTTTCAAATAATTTATCATCGATTCTCATTTTTCAAAGTATTTTTTTAAGGATAAAAAATCTGAGCCCAAATCCACATAGATAAGTGAATTAAAAGCCCTTACCCTGAGATAGATAAGCGTGCCCGGCTCTCATATTTAATCCCTTTCAACTGCTTCAGCTTTGTCAAATCCAGGAAAGCTCAAGGATTCCATCCATTCCTTAGATTCCAAAAGTGCTTGAAATTACGTTACCCGTCTAAGAAGGTAAAGCCGTATACGTATCTTTAAGATTACCCAATGTTTCTTTCATCTGCAATGGCTATAAAATCAATTTAATTTGACAAAACTTAATGATATTTGTCCCTTATTTCTGGGGTTTTGAATCCTTTAGAACTTTTGATTGTTTCAGTTGCGAAAACAATAATGGGATCTGCCGATGAAGAGAGATCGCTTTTGGAATCTGGACTTATTGATCAGGTTTTCTTTATTTTTGTCTTCTCTGAGATTTCTTTGCCTCCCCCCTTGAGTTTTTAATTCTTGGGGTGGTCTCAAATTTGTATTTTTTTTTGCTCACAGACACCTTTGACACTGATTAAAATTCTGGGTTTGTTGTTTTTTTGTTGTTGAAATTCTTTATCTTGGAATTTGTGTTTCAATTTCTTGTATTTCCAGGCTGAAAGCAGCGGGCTTTACACTGGGGATGGCTCCGTTGACTTTAATGGGAATCCTGTTTTGAAGCAGAATACTGGGAATTGGAAAGCATGCCCTTTCATTTTGGGTGAATTATAAATTTATCTTCTTTTTTGTTCTCTTTCTTTTGAATTGGTTTTGTTTGAGGAAGCTTATCTTATGTCAATTTTCATATGATTGTAGGTAATGAATGCTGTGAGAGGTTGGCTTATTATGGGATAGCAACTAATCTTGTGAGCTACCTGACCAAGAAACTGCATGAAGGAAATGTGTCGGCGGCGAGAAATGTGACTACATGGCAAGGAACTTGCTACCTTACGCCTCTCATCGGAGCTGTCTTAGCTGATGCATATTGGGGAAGATATTGGACAATTGCTGCCTTCTCCACCATCTACTTCATTGTAATATAATTTACTCTAGTTATCTCCTTTTGTCCGCTCTATATGTTTGTCGGTTTTATGCTCTATTTAGTTCTGTATCGGATGTATTGTGTAATTATTGCTCATTAAGTTGAAGTACTTGTCATGGAGTTGAGCTAGCACCTAGGTGCATAATCTTTGGTTACTGTTCTTGACATTGTGTCTTCTTCGATTTTCATTATGCCATTAACCCTGATTTTCTTTGCATGGTCCTTCACATGCTATTAAATTGATGCATGGTTCTCTGTTTTTGTAGCTAGTAGTTTTGGTGAGTATCTTCTGTGTTTAAATCATGGAA
The DNA here is from genome assembly GCA_019671005.1 of Hibiscus mutabilis. Classification (NCBI taxonomy): domain Eukaryota; kingdom Viridiplantae; phylum Streptophyta; class Magnoliopsida; order Malvales; family Malvaceae; genus Hibiscus; species Hibiscus mutabilis. The sequence goes on along the minus strand of CM033715.1, from coordinate 3,902,582 downwards.
GAAACTTTTTGACCCCTTTTCAAAGATTTAATTACCATTTTTTACATAAAGTTTCAAAGAATGATAACATTGAGGGAATTTATAACTCTTTTTTTATAACCTCTTCCAACACTTTATGTGGTAAAGAATTTGCCTTTTGGGTTATGGCTATGTGAGGACATCATTTTGCCATCATTTCATATTGTTGACTAATGAATTATGGTACTTATATTTAATTAAAGTGGGTATGTTATTTATATCTTTTGATTTTGCTTTCTGATGCATTCAGTAACACATTTACTATTCGGTACAGGGAATGTGTACATTGACTCTCTCCGCATCAATTCCTGCACTGAAGCCTGCTGAATGCGTGGATTCTATTTGTCCCTCGGCTACTCTGTCTCAGTATGCTGTTTTTTTCTTGGGGCTCTATCTGATTGCATTAGGGACGGGTGGAATCAAACCGTGTGTCTCATCCTTTGGGGCAGATCAGTTTGATGATACTGATCCCAAAGAAAGGGTGAAGAAGGGGTCCTTTTTCAACTGGTTCTATTTTTCGATCAACATTGGTGCTCTGATATCAAGCAGTTTTCTGGTGTGGATTCAGGACAATGCTGGATGGGGTCTTGGATTTGGCATTCCAGCATTGTTTATGGGCCTTGCTATTGGAAGTTTTTTCTCAGGCACACCTCTCTATAGATTTCAGAGACCTGGAGGAAGCCCTATCACAAGAATGTGCCAGGTCATAGTTGCAGCATTTCATAAACGGCATCTTGAGGTACCTGAAGACAGTACTCTCCTGTATGAAACAGGTGACAAGCACTCTGCCATTGAAGGAAGTCGGAAACTGGAGCACACGGATGAGTTGAAGTAAAGCTTCTTAATTTATTTTCTGAGTTTTGAATGATTGTTCTCAATTTTCTATTCCTCGTGATGTTTCTTTCTTTGACAAACAAGTTTCTTTAAGTCTTAACAGCTATACTGCTTCTTTGTTAGTTTTGCTATAATCCCATCTTGTTGCAGGTGCCTAGATAAAGCCGCCATAGTCGGTGATTCTGAGGCCAAAAGTGGGGACTTCTCAAACTCTTGGAGGCTTTGCACTGTAACACAAGTGGAGGAATTGAAAATTTTGATCCGCATGTTTCCCGTCTGGGCTACTGGAATTGTGTTCTCTGCTGTTTATGCCCAAATGTCAACTATGTTTGTGGAACAAGGGATGATGATGGATACAAAGATTGGTTCTTTCACTATTCCTCCCGCTTCCCTCTCAACTTTTGATGTTATCAGTGTCATTTTTTGGGTTCCCGTCTATGATAGGATAATTGTACCAACAGCAAGAAAGTTCACAGGCAAGGAACGGGGATTCTCAGAGTTGCAGCGTATGGGAATTGGTCTATTTATTTCATTCCTATGCATGTCAGCCGCTGCTGTGGTGGAGATCAGGAGATTGCAGCTCGCGGAAGAGCTAGATTTGGTCCATAAACAGGCTGCAGTACCCCTCAATATTCTTTGGCAAATACCTCAATATTTCTTGTTGGGTGCTGCAGAGGTCTGCACCTTTATCGGACAGCTAGAGTTCTTCTATGATCAGTCCCCTGATGCCATGCGGAGTTTATGCAGTGCGCTTTCCCTTCTGACCACAGCTTTGGGCAATTACCTGAGTTCTTTTATTCTGACTGTTGTAACTTACTTCACAACAAGGGGTGGCCAGGTTGGTTGGATCCCGGACAACCTTAATGAGGGTCATCTCGACTATTTCTTCTGGCTCTTGGCTGGCCTCAGCTTATTGAACTTGTCGGTGTACACCATCTGCGCTTCCAAGTACAAGCAGAAGAAGGCTTCTTAAAGTTCCTTCTGATATGGAGAGAAATTCAGCTGTAATGTTATTATAAGATAAAACCTGCATGCATTTCAATTTAAGGACATCTTTCCACTTTGAAATGCAACTGTCTTGTATAATACTTGTCTTAAATTTAGTTTCTGGCTGTTTCTAGCTTATTGTACATAAATACTGCATGTTTTTCAATTATATGCCATCCATATTTGGACTAAACTGTTTGCATCTTATTGGATTTAAAGACTTGCTTATATATATATAATTTGAGCCTTGGTCTCCTGAATTAAGAATTCAGACAGTCTAAACAATCTTTGCTTTCTGTTTTGATTCTCAAATATATGTAGTACAACTATTTTGGTTTGATTCAAGGTGTTGGCATTCATTCATGTTTACATAGGTATGATTAAAGTTCCAGATTGTAAGCATTCAACTGTGTTTTCAGCAATAAAAGCTTCAGAATTTTTCAGATAAGTTGGTCTTTGTTTTATTTTTCGTTCTTCCGATTCTTTGCTATTTGTAGATGAAGCTCAGGCTACCGATTGCAGAAGTATATCCACCATCGATGATAAGATTATGCCCTGTTATGAATCCAGCATCATCTGAGGCGAGGAACACCGCGGCTCGGGCCACATCTTCGACAGTTGCAGCTTTCCCGCGTAATAAACTTCCTTGTTCACCGACAAGTTTAACCACTTGTTCGGGCGTCATTTTGTTCCCCCTGAACATTCTATAACCGCTTACAAGCATATCTGTAGGTACACCATGAGGAGAAATACAGTTCACGCGAATCCCGTGCACACCTAACTCGCATGCGACCGTTCTCATCAAGCCAAGGATACCGGCTTTCGACAAAGAGTAAGGGTGGGATGCTAGCCCTCCCATGATGCCTGCGGAACTTGACGTGCATATGATGGAACCTTTCGTATCGCTTCCCAGCATGACTCGTGCAGCGTGCTTGATCGCATGGACATTGCCGAGCAGGTTGATTGAGATCAGATGTTTCACTTTTTCCATATCAAGGTTGATTATGCTGCTTGCAGTGCCCCCAATCCCAGCATTGCTGAACAGTATGTCTAATTTGCCTTTCCATGCGATGGCAAGCTGGATGGCCGATTCGACATCGCTTTCCTTCGATACATCACAATGAATGTAGCGAGCTCCGATGGATTCGGCAAGAACAGTCCCCGGTTCGTCCAATATGTCTGCAACGACAACACAAGCCCCATTTTCAGCGAACAATTTAGCAGTAGCAGCTCCGATCCCTCTTGCACCGCCGGTTATGACTGCAACTTTCCCAATCATCCTACAAAACCGAAAGCATTTAGAGTCGAAATCTTACAACGATGCAGTAAAGAATCTAAGGGTATTGAGGTAGGCATTGGAACTAACCTCATTGCAGATGAATTCTGCAAATCAACATGCTTATCAACACCTTGCTCCATTGCATACACAAATATAAGCAAACATGGTAGGTATATATAGGAACAACTGAAAGAAGCTCTTCGAAGGTTTTTTGGTATTGTTTTATATATAAAAGAGTTGGGCACTCTTTACATTCTCAACAACTACTTCCAATCTAGAAGATTGGCAATGTTTTTGTGTATAAACTCTTCTTTTAAAATCATGTATAACTCTTCATTTTATTTTGTGGTTCGACTACCAGCTACCTTCCCATTTCAGAGTAAGGTGAGTATTCGATCGATTCAATTTTAAAATATTGAAATCTAAAAACCATATGATTCATATAGGTTACAAAATTGTTTTATAAATGTCACTACTATCTAAATCTCTTTTGCCCTTAATTCGAAGAATAATGATTATTTAAACATACTCTATTCTACGTCCTCGTGTTATGTTGCATTGATAATAATATGAATCGAGCAAAACTCAATTGGCTATATGCATATAGTTAAGAGTTCTATGAAAACTCAGTCAATCATATTTAACTAATAATAAACTAACATATCAATCGAATTATTAAAGGTGTTATCAATTTGGATTTACTATTAAAGTAAAAATATATAATATTGAAATAAAATAAAGATTAAATCTTAAATTTTGACACAGTAAAGCGATTAAAACTATAATTAAAAAATAAAAATTTAACTAATAAACAATTGATCTAATAGGACGAAGTATTAAATTTTTAAACAAAATTAGGTGTTTTAATTTTAGCGTTGTAAATGGAAAAAAGTAGATTGAAAGGATTTCCCAAGTTATAAATCTTTATAAAATTTAATCCGAATTAGTCGACACAATAAAAGTGTAATTAAAAAACGAAAGTTTATCCTAAAATGCGAAAAAGAAGTTACCACAGTAAATATTACTGTTTTACTACGTTTTTAATCTGTGAATTAACCGAGATAAATAAACTCCATAGCAGAACACAAGCATTTGCAAAGGTAAATCTCACAAAGTAGGTATAGAGAGAAAATGGAGGTGAAGGGTTCATCGAAGAAGATGATAGCAACGCAGGAAGAGATGGTGGCGAACAAGGTGCCCATCCCATACAGGGACCAATGCGCCCACCTTTTGATCCCTCTCAACAAGTGCCGGCAAGCCGAGTTTTACTTGCCCTGGAAATGCGAGAACGAAAGCCACTCCTACGAGAAGAGCTAGTACGAGCTCGTCATGGAGAGGATGCTGCAGATGCAGAAGATCCGTGAAGAAGAGGCCAAGTTGAAACAGACCGGGAAACAAGACGGATCGATCCCTCTCATTCCCAAAACTGCTAATACTTAAGCTACCACCCTTGGTCAGTCAAATTTCTCCTTTTTTTTCTTTATTGAGCATTATTTTTTGATGGGTTCTTTGAAATTATATTATGGGTTTTAAAGTTAGAAACTTTATAGGTTTTGAGCAGGTTTGGATGTGTTTTTCTGGGGTTTTGTTGAATTGACTAGATAGCTTTTGTATGATCGGGAATTTTTTTTCATCGGGGCTTTGTTTAAATTAGGGATTTGTTGTTAAATGTTCAATAGAAATGTCCTGTTTGTTCTTAGCATTGAATTGAAGCGATTAGATGTTTATTTTTAGTTTACATGTTGGTTGTGAAATTAATGAATTCCTGGCACTCCATTATCAATACTTTCAAGGAACTTGGTTTCCTGTCATCTGCTACCGGAATTGTTTCGTTTTTTGATAGAAAAGAAAAGGGAAATCTGGAATGTACCCCAATGTTTTTGCTTTGGGGTCCGTTAGTCCACAGAATCATGTTCACTTTGAATATTTTTGAAATGGTATTAGGTTGTTCTTGCCTAATGGTTTAGAAGATTGCGGAGTGGGGTTATCCACAATATAGGAATTCTTATAGGGAATTTATAAACTGGCACGTTCTGTACTTCCCGTTGATGTACAGCCTCTAAACTGGGTTTGATTAAGACCATGAACAGCCAAGCGATGTCTAATGTTTGCAAATGCTTTCTTGATTTTGCAACATGAGATTGCATATTCTGTTTTGCTAGCAATTACTTGTTCACGTGGTGCTTTTTTCGGTTACCTCGATGTTGGGGTATTTTACCTCTGATTATGAAGGTGGTTTTGCTTGCAAAGATAGATAGCTTTCTTATTTAGTTTCTTTTTCTTTTATTTAAGTGAATCAGTAGGCTTAGCCAATGCAACTATGTTGATTATGATCAGTCTCAGTCTCAGATAGTGTGGTTATAGAGTAACGAGGAAATGTAAGTTTAACTGGTGAGCACTGAGGCTTTAGATGCACATGTAGAAATGTGGAATATCCCAGTTATCTACTTGAGATGAGTTCTTATTAATTATTTAGTTTGATTGTTCTCGGTTGATTCCTCAAGTGGTGCTGATGTGATATTTTAAGTGAGATATCTCGGGAGGTCTGAGTTAGTGAACCTAAATGGCATTGTTTTAAATCCCATTTCCGGACGACATTGCTGCCTTTTGTTTTGAGTTTGAAAAGAAACATGGTAAAGAGCTCAGACTTGGGTATCAATTGTGGTGCATTGTGTGGACTTGAATCTCTGAGCTGATTAAAGTGTTTGGTCAACATCTGAAAGTACTTTTTTTTGTATAATCACCGGTATTCAACCCATTGGCTGACTAATTCGGATCGGATATTGCAGAGGCCCATTATGGAAGTGACCCTCCCAACCCAATTTGCTTCGTTCACAAAACATCATACTCACAACAATTCTTAGATTAGAAGCTCAATTAGTGAGATTCGTGAAACTCATAAATGCCACAACATTCATGCTAATATTAAGTGAAATATGGGAGGCCTTGTAGTTTCGTGGTATATTCACTTTTATCGATAACTCGTGCTATTTTAGTGGTTCTTATGAACAATTCCTGGCGGTTGTACCGTAGTACGCTTACTATTAGTAGTATCATTATAATAAGGGTTTCTCTTTTTAGGACATAAGCCGACTAGCATTCGATGTTTATACATCGGCGACGCTGGGGACAAAGGTTGAATTGCAGTTGTATATATCCTGTCCTGATGAGATCTATTGCTTCATTGGTCTGGCAATTTAGTTGCTAAATGCATTCAACTAGTATTATTTTATAATTTTGGAATAATATTGTTTTTTCTTTTCTCAGTTTTGATGTTGCTAGTTACTTTCATGGTTTTTATTTCATTCTCCACTAGTTATGCTTATGTTACCTGGTTTAAATGTGGCAGGTTTTAACGGCTTCCGAGGGAATGTTTGATTTTTGTCATTGTTATCCAATAAAAAGTGGAAACTGTTTGTCCTGAACTCATGTAAAGGATACTGTTTTCTTTCTTTTTTTCTTTTTCCTGATCTTTAATCAGCTCATCAACTTTGTTTATGGAATAAGGTTAATGATCAAACACATGATTTTTCATGGACGTGTTTTGTGATAGTGGTTTCAACCGTATGCCTCGTATCAGTGAAGCTTGTCTTATAGAAAGCCGCTAAAATCGGAATCAATTAACATCATAATGTCATAAATATTTACAATTAAATTTGAATATAAACTCGATTTCACTTAACTCGAATTTCATAAATTTGACTTGATTTGAAAAAAATTTAAATAAAGTTTGAGTTATAAAATATAACTCAACTCGACTATTACTCCTATTTGAATTGGTCATTTGATTTAGGGGTTTAAGTGAAAAGCATTTGACTCAAAATAATAGTTTAATTTCATTCAAAATATTTATGTATAGTTGTTATAAGGAAAAAAAACTTTAGTTTAGGCGTGTTTGTTAGTTTTAGGGGTTAGGGTTTTAGTTTAAGGATTTAAGTCGTAGGATTTAAAAATTAAAGATAGTGTTTAGAATTTAGGGTATATGGTTTAAGGTTTAGGGTTAGAATTATAGGATTTGGGTTTTATAGGGTAAATATACAAGCTTGTGTATCAAAATTTTACCCTAATTATAATGCCTCTTTCTTTATATATATATTTTTAATTATCTTCCTATTTTGTGTAATAAAAATAGAATAATTATTATAATGACTTCTCCCTGTTTCTATTTTTTCAATTAATTCTTTATTTTATTGAATAAAAATATTTTTTTTTATTTATATCAGACTGTGTCGGATTAGGTTCGAATTAGGTGCAGGTCGATTAAAAACCCGACCCATGAGGACCATTTAATGAAATTGAGCAGAATTGATGGGCTTCATTTAAGATTCAGAACAGTTCCCTCAGGATTTAAGCTTAGCCATTTTTCTTGCTCTCTATGATTACACAAAATTATTTTCTGACATAAAGACAAATTTAATCCCTAATGTTCATATTTTTAGTCAAATTAGTCTTTGTTCTAATCTAGAGCAGTTCCTTTTAAGATACTACATGTTTAAGTCCACTTTTTGAATATACGATCAACATGTGTTTTTAATCTCGATGTAAACATAGTAATATTCGGCCGGTAATTTTTGTAAAAATGAATTTAGGTGAAAAAATCAGAACCTTAAACTAACTAAACTAATTTTTAATTCTCTTTTCAATGCATGTGTTTTTTTAAATATAATTTTATGATAATTCGCACTCTTTAAATGAAATTCTGTGCCTGTCCTTATCGACAAGCAAACAGTTAAACGACTACAATTATATTTACTGTTCATGTTTTTAGGAGGGTATATGTCTGGTTTTGATTTTCCAACTTCCCAGCAATCACAGAATATTAATTAATGGCTTAATAGCTAAATAGGGCACAAATTATACTTGTGGCTCACTTTTAATGCTTAAACTATTTTTAGCTCTAAATAGGTGCCTAAAGATTCATTTTGGTCTTTTTAGGTGCTTAACCGTTAATAAAAACTGTTAGCCAATTAAAATGTGAAAAATACTATGTTTTAATTTTTAAATTCTTTTAATTAATTTTAATAAAATTCAAAATTTAATTTTTTTTAAAAAAATTATAGTTTTAAATCTTTACAAAATAGTCACAAATTTCTAATCTAAAATTCAAAACCCCAAATTGCCGTTGTTGTCGCCTTTTACTGCCTCACCGAAGACCACCAATATTGCTGCCGGACCACCAAGACCGTTTCTTCCAACCACCCATCGCCGGTAACCGACGGTAGGTGTGCCAACGACTTCCTTTTCTCGACTTTGGCTTATTTCGACGTTAGGAAATCGATCGATACACCTACCGCCAATTACTGACGATGGATGGTTGGGGGAGATGGGGGCGGCAGTGTGACCATCGGCGTCGGAATCGGCTAGAGAAGTTAGGGATTTCGAATTTGGGGGCCATTTTGTGAGTTGAAAAATTTAGGATTTAAAAAAAATAAGTTCAAATAAATTAAATTAAAAAAGAAATAAAATAAAAAATTATTTTAAAAAATTAACAGTAGTTAACGGTTAGGCATTAGGCACCAAAAGTGAGCAACAAGCATAATTTGGGCACCTAGCTATTAAGCCTTAATTAATTAATTAAACAAACCCTAAATGTAAAGGTTTATGATATTTTATTAGCTTAATATACTTTTGCCCCCTAAACTTTACCTATTTTTTTAACTTGCCCCCTAAAGTTTATTTTGACCACTTTTGTCTCCCTAACGTTTTCATTGTTACCCATATTGTCCAAAAAACTAACACCGTCAGAAAAAATCTGTTATGACCAATCAGAACGCGCCAAGTCACCTAATTATTATTTTTTTCTTAATTTTTTGTTTAATATATTAAAATATTCGTTAAATTGATTTTTTAAAACTAAAACTACCATCATCCCCTTCCCAAACCCCATCCCCTCATCCTCTTCCTCTTAAACCCCATTTTTGCCCCAGATTCGGGGATTCAAGCGATCACATGTATCTTATAACAACCGGAAACTCAACCATAAATGAAGATCTTGGTAAAAAAAATTAGTGTATATGTTTTGCTCTCAAATCTATATGGTCATTGTTTGAAATTGGGTTTTCCGTTTGATATTTTTGTGGGTAATGCTTTAATTTCTACTGTTGGTTTGATAATGTCAAATTAGCAAGGTGCATCTTTGACGAGATTTTAAGGCTAGAGCCTAAATGTTGTTTCATGGGCGGTTATGATTTCTGGGTATGGGAAAATGGGTAATATTGACACTGTTAGATTGCTTTTTGACGAGACTCCAGTAAAGGATAGAGGAATTTGGGGGGCCATGATTTTTGAGTATGTAAAAAATAATTGCTTTGAAGAGGGTCTTTATATGCTCAGGCTAATGCAAATGAGTGATATAAAGCCCGATGAAGTTATATTTGTAAGTATTGTTAGTGCCTGTGCTAATTTGGGTGCTTTAGATACTGGGATTTGGATTCATAAATATATGGATCAACAAAAGTTTCCATTGACTCTTCATTTGAGTACTTGTCTTGTGGATAAGTATGCAAAATGGGAGAATTTGGATATTGCTAAAAAGCTGTTTGATGAAATGCAGCAAAAGTGGGTGTGTTTTGGATAAGTATGTTTAGGTGAAAGTTGTTAAAGAAAATTGGGGAAGAATACGATGGGATGAAGATGGGGTGTTTTGAGTATTTTAATATATTTATTTTATTTTATTTTATTTTAAAATATAAAAATAAATAAATAATGACATGGCGCATTTTAATTGGTCAAGACAGATTTTTTAATGGTATAAGATAATATAGGTAACGTCGAAAATATTAAGGAGCAAAAGTGGTCAAAATAAACTTTAAGAGACGAGTTAAAAAAACAGATAAAATTTAAGAAGAAAAAAGTGTATTCAATATTCAAAACTGATCATTTCTTGATATTCGAGTAATGTTTGACAAATTGCTTCTTCTTTTTATATAACTTTTTGGTCTGGAAATTTTTTCTTCTTAATTGCTATTCTTTTGCTTTACAATGGGGTTAAGATTTGGTAAACTCACTTCTCAATTAATTACGACTTTTTTGACGACAAAGATTTCTTTTTGTTTTCTAAAGTTCGCTCCGTGTATACATGCACAAAAAATAAAATTAAATATTGAGAGTAAGAGTTTATTAAGCCTTTAATTTAAAAATTAGAATGGACAGATGTAATATTTGACTAATATTTAAATAAAATATAATCTAAAATACTATTATACTAAAAAAATTAAGAGGAACAACAACTCGTGCCATCCACTAAATGACTTCGTCCATATCCATATATATACGTAGAATAAGCGTGAAAATGTAGTATTCATTATTATTATACTAATGACACGATACTAATTTTATGTTTATTATAACTTCCAAGATTCGAACTTCATATGTGTTGAATATTTTTTCTCTCTAAAATCTCTATGATCGATAATCACAAAATTTCTAGTAAAGTTTAGAGTTGAATTTGGTTGGATCCTATTTCGAAGGACAAAGTTTTCCGCATATTTTTTTAAACTTAAGTACTTTTTTAGATCTCTATTAATTTCGAAGTTTGACAATTTAACCCTATTCTTGTTTATAAATAATATGCATGGATTGAAATGGTGTAGAATTCATTAAAATTCAAGGTTAGGTCATAAATATTGGCTGATGATCCATATAATTGTTCAGTGTTCACACCCTAAACCCTAATTTGAGAAATGTATGCCATCTTTGAACAATAAACTATACGTAAAGTAATCTAAGTGGGGAATTAAAGATAACAGCTAGCTAAAAAGTGACAAATGACAAATATTGTTGATGGAATGTAGGAATATAAACATCAAGGTTGAATTATACGGAGGAGTCAAATTCCATGAAATAAAGTAAAAATATGATTTTTTTTGTTGCCCATTTAATTTACAGGGTTTTATCCTGACTAATTTGAACTGATCCACATTGTACATCTGGTTTTGGTAGATAAATCTTCCAACGAAATTTTTTTGCATACACAATACCTCAAACTCGAAACCTACTTAAACAATACCAAACTGCTTACCATTTATATCAATCCTTATTGATTTAATATATGATTATAATTTGGAAGAATGGGACTGTCACCAATGATAAAGAAATTCTTTTCATACTACTACTAATAATAAAATAAATAATTTGTACTGTTTTGGAAGTTTTAGGTTAGGATGATGTGGAAGCTTCAAAAAAAATAAAACCTAATACTTTGATTTTAGTGGATTTTCTAGAAACCTAACTTGCAACAAAGTTTATCACTTTTGTCTCTTTTCGTGTTCTTTTCTTTTTACGGTTGGTTACGTGCATGAATAGCGGCTAATCAAATCTTTCTTTGCATTATTTATTATTAATTTCCTAATTAAACCAATTCCAGTCTTTAGTCTTTATTAGAGGTGAGCGTTCGATCAAGTCGAGTCGAATTAAAAGATTTCGAGTTATTCGAGTTGACGCATTATATTTTTCAACTCAAACTTTATTTGAAAATTTTTCGATTCGAGTCGGTTGAGTTTTCGAGTTCCTATACAAATTTAATTGTAATTATATATCATGTTATAGTACAAATTGATTTTAATTTAAATGACTCTCTATAATCATATAAGATATGCATACATATTTCTTCATATGTGGCATATATTTCTTTATATTTTTTTTATTTCGGTATATACATACCAGGAAAAATTGAGGGACCCGACTCGAACATAAAAATCAATCTACTAAGTACTAAAAATTTCGAGTTATTTGAATTTCTATTTTACAACTTAAATTTTAAAAATTTTCGAGTCGAGTCAAGACGAGTCGAGTCGAAAAATTAAATTTTTTTCGAGTTGAGTCTTACTCACCGCTAGCCTTTACATATAGAAAGTCAAAAGATATGACCCGTATGGGTTCTACATAATTTTCTTCAATCATATCCCTTGCAGAATTTGAGAATATGCAGATATTAAAGTATCACTCTAATTTATTTAAAAAATAATATTTTAGTCTGATTTTATATTTAAATAAATTTTTATACATTTATAGTGATAGACTATACTGCTTGAATTCAAGTCACTTAAGGAAAATATATATTTTTTATCATTGAAACCACTCAATAAATTCAAAATAACGTTGTTTTTAAATTGTGGTTTTGATATTTTAACCATCGGACCAACTTAACATTAACAAGTAATCATAGAATCATTTATTCATTTTTACGTGCACGCACTTGGTTTTTAGTTTTGATTGATATTTGGATTTAATTTTTAGTCCAGATCGCTACTTACATTAAGTAATTTATTTGAAGTATAAAGTCAAGTTCAAGTATCTAATTGGACAAAAATTACCCAGGTACTAAATTGAATATTGAAGCAAGTTTAGGTATAAAAAATGTTTATTTACCTACAAGAATACATAAACACATGACTTTGAAATTATTCCGAAAACCAAAACCCTAGTAGTGAGAATTTCCATCCACCATCCTTACGTATAATGACTTAAAACTTACTCTCAAAGGGTATAACAATGACGGATAACTAATGACGAGTTTAGATGAGTTGGTACGGATCTTTTCTATTTTAACTAATAGTCAAAGATTTGATTCTCATATTGAACATAGAATAATTTTAAAACTCGTTGCCAACATCTATCACTACGTGAACCAACGAAACACAAATGATTTCTCATTAGACGAGTTCCTTTGGTATATCTACAACACCGCCATTGGAGGAAGTTATGGTCGACATGGATATCCTACCCTAACCCACGTGAGCTTTTATAAATAATATGACCTACTACGCTAGTCAGCCATGGAAACCATTTTTGTCAAAAAGATGGGTCATCATACACAATGCAATACAGCAAAGGCAGCCAACCCTCCATCATATATTCCCATTTCTGCCTCGACTCAAGGTTTACCTAAAACATTTTAATAATCTTTTGAATGAGACAATGGAATTATCCCACTTTTTTTTTTTTTTTTTGCTTATCATTCTTACTCTATTTCATTTTTGGGGGATATATGATTAATTTTTTTTTCTGTTTTACAATCCATAATTGAGGCTTGCCAATATTTCTTCCAACAACGTCATTTCCCAATGTCACTAATTAATTCAAACAGTTGGCATCGTTAGTCATATCAGTCAAACTCTATTTGTGTGTTGAAAAATGATCACCCCTTTGGTTTTCTTTCCTACCAAGCACAACTAAAATTTATTTTCTTTTTATTTTCTCTCTCATTCCCTTCCTCTCTCCTTTTCGGATGAAAATCGTCTGCCTCTTAATCATACCTCTCTTGGTGTCTCTACTTCAAAATAATAAGTGTAGGGTTTAGAGTTTAAGGTTTAGGGTTTAGGAAATTAAAGAATTAAATGTATGATATATTTTTAGGGTGTAGAATTTAAGGTTTAGGATGTGAAAATTAGAGTTAGAGTTTAAATTTTAATTTTAAATGTTTTTTAGTGTGGAGTATATAAGGAGGCATAGTTAGGGGCAGATGATTTTTATTCCCCTCCCCTTTCCTTCTTCCAATCCATCCTTCCACTTTTTCACCTAACCAAATAAAGATAGCAAGAAAGTAAATATAAATTAATTAATCAAAATTTTAGAATTTAGCTTTGGCTGTTTTTTGTTCGTTTATTATTCTTTATTGTACACTTTGGGCATGGTGCAAACGCCGGAATGTTGGAAAAATATTAGTATATTAAACAAATATATTAAAAATATTAAGAATAAAGTAAAGAAGAACAAAAGAGATGAACAAGAACAAAAACGAGAGACAAAGAGAGAGATTTGTATTATATTTTCAATATAAGGTTGTGTATAATGCTTTATCCAAACTCTATATTTATAGGCATAAGATGAAAACCCAAATTCCAATGGGTATTAAACCCTAATAATAAAGTACATTAAAGTCTCATTTAATATATGGATATTTACCATAAATAAATATTCATAACACTCCCCATTGAATATCCATAAAGATAATGTGCTTCGTTAAAACCTTACTAAGATAAAAACCCTGTGGGAAAAAAATTCTTAGTGAAGGAAAAAGAGTACACACATCTTTGATACGCATATCATGTTGCCTCATTAAAAACCTTATCAGGAAAACCCATTGGGACAAAACCTCTGTTAAGGAAAAAAGAGTGCAACGCGCATTTACTCCCCCTCATGAAAATATCACATAAGATCTTTGAGTCTTCATAATTCAATATTGAATATAATCTTCAAATGTTGAAGTAGACTATGCACTAGTTAATAGATCTTTCAAATTACTGCTTGAAAGGATTCATCGAATACTATTCTTCTGGATGAAACTTTGAAGAAATATGTTTCGTTTTGTCACATTTGATGTATCCACCCTGAGATATAAATTATGCATTATCTCTACACAAGATAGCTTGCATCTTATCTTGTGAAAGCAATTCACATATCTTCAGGATATGTTTAGCCAAACACATATTTTGGCTTTGCCTCGTGCATAAAAATTATTTACACGATTTGGAGAGGCATTGAGTTTTGAAATATCTAAAGGTAATGATCTCGTAGTAATTATTTTTCGGCTTTGCCTCGTGCTCAACGGATGTGCGTTATACATGTAAAGTATTTTTAAACACTTTTCTATGTATGTCGATTGATACAAAAGAATTTTATTGTCAGATAGATCAATTCATGAGTCTCAATTATATCCAAATTATCAACATACACAATAATAATAAATCTGGAGCTAAACCTCTTAATAAAAATGCCCGAGAATCTTGAATCATTCTTATAGCCTTTTGCTAATAAGTATTTACTGAGGCGATTATCCAACATGCGCACAAATTGTGTAATCCATAAATAAATATGTTCAATTTGATTGAATAATGTTCTCGAGAGCTTGAATTAACTGTTTCTGCAGTATAAATCCTTCCGGAAGTTTCATGTAAGTGTTAATATCAAGTGGCTCATTCAAATAGGATGTAACAACATCCATTAGGTGGGAATTAAGTCATTTCATTTATTGCCAGACTAATCAAAATTTAAAAGTAGCTGCATCCACCGAGGAATATGTTTCCTCATAATCGATTTCTTGTCGTTGTGAGAATCCTTGTGCAACCAAACGAGCTTATATCTCATGATTTACCCTTTTTGATTTTCTTTCTCACAAAGACCCATTTATATCTCACAAATACTTCTCTCTTGAAAGAGATTTTAGTTTCACCTCAATTGCCTCTTTCTATTTTGGCCAATCATTTCTTTGTTTACATTGTCCAATTGACAATAGTTCATGATCTACATCAAAATCTCTAGTGTTATATTTCATGCAAATGTATTATCGACGTCGAGTTGATTATGGTTCCACTTATTACCAGACATGACATAATCTATTAAGATTTCTTTATTATCAGGTACTTGAGTCATGTCAATGTCTCTGTTGGAGACCTTTTAATCTCTTGTAGAGATTTTCATAATACGTTGATTCCTCGATCAGGCCATTATAAAATATAGCTTCTTTTATTTTTTGAGGATTTTTTTCTTTGAAACCTACTTGTCTACCACGCTGCAGGCGTAAGTTAGACTCATTAGCAACTAGAGTTTGTCCTTTTGGGACATCAAATTTAATCAGAGCATTCATAGCATGTATATGTGACTTAGTCACTCTTTTAGGGTCAGCAAAACCATCTGGCAATTAATTTGCTATGTTTTGTGCATAAATTATCCTTTAAACTTCCAGTTCACATTGACATTGTTGAGTACATGGATCAAAATAAGATAATGATAATTTATTCCAATATATTTCTTTTCTCAATTGTGTATTTTCTCCCCCCTAATGTTGGAAAAACCGACTCATTAAAATGACAGCCAGTAAATCAAGTTGTAAATAAATTCTCCATATAAAGCTCGAGATATTTAATTATCGAAGGGGATTCAAATTCGAAATATATTCCCAACCTCCTTTGAGGGCTTATCTTTGTGCGTTGTGGTGGAGAAATTAGAATATATACCGCACACCCAAAAATTCTAAGATGATAACTATTTGGTTCCTGACCAAAAACCATATGTATGTGGGATAACTTATGATAATTTATTGGCTTGATGCGAATTAGTGATGTTGCATATAAAATGGCATGTCACCAACATTATCAAGACAAATTATCTTTATAGGGTAATCTGGAAAATGTGCTCATAATTTTATCAACTGAGCAAGTAACCTTGCAAATGCCAAGTTGTAGGTTGATAACAAATATACATATGACCATCTAGTTGATGCATCGATTAAAACCGTAAAATATCTAGATAATCTGTAAGAAATGTGTATGGGCCCGCATATATCACCTTGTATCCGCTCCAGAAAATTAATAGATTCACAATCTATCTTAACCGGTGATGGTCGAATAATTAGTTTGCCTTGAGGGCAAGTATCACATAAAAGAAACATTATTTCGAAGAATCTGTCAGTTCTTCAATCAATGACCACATGAAGTGTCAATAAATTTTCACATCATAATTGAACCAGGATGACCTAACTGGCCATGCCAAATAATAAAGTTATTAGTAAACTTCTGGTTTACAATAGCATGAGCTTCAATTTTGTACTAATTCTTGTGTAGTACAATCTAGACGACAATGTGTGTAATTTTGTCAAGATTTTCTTATTACCTTGAGTTATACTCGTAATATGGATACAATCAACATCCCTTGACTAATAGTCTCACTATGATATTCATTTCTGTGAATATCCTTAAAATTCAATAAGTTTCTTTTCGACATTGACGAGTATAGCACATTGTGAATATAGAATTGAGTTTCATTTGGCAATAATATATTTTCTTTTCCAGAGCCTTGTATGATATTATTACTTCTGGATATAGTACTTGCATTATTCTCTTACTTTGTTAAATGGGGAAATATGCATAATTATGCACCTTTCAATATATGTTTTGTTCCATTCACTTCGAGGAATGAAAAATATGTGTTTTATACCATCCACTTTAGGGAATAAAAAATATTAAATATAGCACATATCGAATCAATTATCTATCAAAGATAGTGTCACAAGAACTTATTACTCTTCCAGAGCAGTGATATTTTAGTACTTTGAGATATAGTACTCACATTTTCCCCTTGCATTTAAATGAGAAAATAGTTCTTATGCTTAAGTATAGTATGAATACTTGCACTGTCTGCTAAGCATAAATTACCACAATTCATTGCATATTTATTCCGTAAGTAATCATATTCTCCAGAGGATAATATGTAAAACAAATTAACATAAAACAAAATAAATAAATGTTTTAATATATAATATAAAAACATAAATAAATAGTATGTAAAATAAATTAACATAAAGCAAAATAAATTAAAATATAAATAATTTCCTTTAAAGATTATAAGGAAATAAGATAAATGGTGAATTATTCCCTTCAAGGGTTATGAGAAAATCAACAATATCCAATTGAGTTGGACCAACAATGCCATAATTATTTTCGCCATTTTCGTAAATAAAATTTGTTTATATTTTATTTCCTTTATCATTCATGATTGTGGATAAAGGTCCATAATGCTTCGATGTTTGACAAGTACGAGATCAATGGTTTGTACCATCGCATTGATAACATAAAAATTTTAATATGATCTCTATCATTCTTGTCATCATTATAATCCCACTTCTGGTGGATATAAGTATTCTTAAAATGACCATAATGTCTATGTCCATAGTCTTGACCGTGACTACAACTACTAATGTGGTATTTATTATAAAATTTCACATCACTTCAGGGAATGGAGTGGAGCCAGTGGGTCTTTAAAATATTTTACACGATATTATGTCTGAGGACAACAATATTTACGTGAAAAGTGGAGTATGTTTTTTCTAACATATCCTCATCAGTAATATTTTAACCACACAAATTCAATTGTGAAGTAATTCGAAACATAGCAGAGTTATACTCCCTTACTGATTTAAAATATTGAAATCTCATATGCAACCAACCATATTGAGCTTTAAGTAGAATAACAGTTTTCTGATGGTCATATTATTCCTTTAGATTATCCCAAAGAATAAGAGGATCTTTCACCGTTAATTATTCAGATTTCAACCTCTCATGGAGGTGACAACGAAGAAGTATCACATCTCTGACCTTATTTTGAGCAGATTATTCCAAAGATTTAATCCTCTTACGCAGCATTGTTAAACCAATTCACAAGGTCCTTTAGAAACCTTCTTTGAGACCAATAGCCTCACAAAACGGGATGTCCACCAATATATTTGGATTAAACCAACAAAACAGAGAACATAAATTACCATAATTTATAACAGTCTTCTTCTAGATCATAAATTACCATTATTTATTGCACTTTAAAATAGTAATTTAAAGAATAAAAATAAAAGTAGAGTTTAACGATAATGATTTTCCTCTCGAGGACGATGGAGGCATAGCAAATGACCGAGACAACTTCTCATAATCCCTTTCTATAATGTCTCTTTCCAAGTCATTTAAACATATCATGTAAAACTTAAAACACGGTTAAAAATATCAACTCTTATCAATAGAATAAAATAAATAAATATTGATATTTAGGTTATGAACTAAAGAAATAAGAAATTCTCAAAATTGAATTTACAAAAGTGTAGGGACTTAACAATGTAGATTAAAAACTTTAGGATCCATGTCATAATTTTCTCTTTTCATAGCAATAGTTGCATAAGCACAGCAGTGTCGTAAATCAAACTTTATTTATTTATTTATTATAGCGCAAAGAAAGAATTTGAAGAACGTACCACCATTCAAATTCTTATACCAACCTCGGCAAGTACAACCTCCCAACATTAAATTCTCGTTGCTTTGTCATCAAAATCTTCAATAGCCAATGGACTGCGTGGTTGGGATTGCTATTTTGAATTTAGCTCGAACATTAAATGTTTTAGTCTTGCGCCCAAAGTTAAAAAGAAATTAAAAACCAAGTTAAAATATAAAAAAGGAAAAATAATCAGCAATTTAAAAGAAATTGAGGGGGGAACTTATCTTCGGTTCAACGTAGTATCAAACTTTTTCTGGTAACTTCTTTAGGATTCAAACAAAGTAAAATACAAATGAGGACTTACTCCGAGAGTTTTTCGTCGTGGATGATTAGTTTCCTTTTGGTCGGTGTCTTGATTCTTTTGCTTCAACGCGATGGTTGTTTTCTTGTTGCCGATGGCGGAATCGATCCTCGTACGGGGTTGTCCTCATCGTCCTCCTCATCAATTTCATTGGCTTTTCGCTTGATCTTAGAGGATTCGATTGGTGCGTTTTTTGTTGGTGCAATGGAAGACTCGTCCGAATCTGAAAAATCAGACAATGATTCCGTACGAGTTTATTCGGGCATAGGTGTTTTACCTTTGGCTTTTGCAATGGTTGCCAGGACGTCTTTGGCTTTTGTTGCCGTGGCATCTTCAGGGTTGGTTGTCATGGTATTTGCTTGGGCTGGCGTGGTGTAGGTTGCTGCGGCATCATCTGTTGCGGTTGCCGCAGCGACTACTTCATTGGTTGCCGTGGCAAGGATCTCGGCAGAAAAGATTGAGAACGGCACGCGGCTGTCCGGGTACTTTTCTAGGATGACTTGGGTGATGGCATTGTCGTGCTCCTTCATGTACCACATGAACATTAGTTGCCGGTCTTCAATTTGCCTAAGGTGGCTCGTCAATGGTTGCAAGAGTGCTTCAAAGTGTCCCGGGGTTGATGGCCGAGTTGCCCGGGCATTAGGTGCTTGGGCATTAGGGGTTGCCGAGGCGGCAGAGGTTGCCGCGATAATTAGAGGCATTGACTATTTTACCAGTGCCTCTCCCATTAGCTTTCAGATTTGTGCTTGATTCTAACCGGACTTTGTTAGGGCCTTTTCATCGGTGGACTCACTTGGGACATACATCTCCTTGCAAAGATTGGAAATTAAGCAAGGGAAGAAAAGATAACCCATGTCTTTTGAGCAACATACAAAAAACTCATCACAAATAATTTTCCAATGTTAATAATGCGATTATGCAAGATAGAATGTATGAGCAAAAGACGCGGTATATCAACGGTAGTATTGTGTGTGGTGGGTATTAAAGAAGTTTAAACAAATTTATTCCATAGTTTTGCCTCAGGTTTAAGCCGAAGGTGATTTACCGTGCCTTTGTATTTACCGTCGTTCCAATGAGTTCCCAGTAGAGTGAGTTCTTGAAGCACCTTATCGGGTTGCTTGGGCGTGAGTTGATGAAAAAAAGGGTTTATTTAGGGTAAGTTGGAGGCTTTATATAAGCCTTAGATTCAACCCATTAATTTCCTTGTTGAAGAAGTTTCCTTCTTGAATTCTTTTCTTTGTTTTTACCAAACTCACAACCAAGATCATCCATGGCATCCAAAATTGAATTTTTGGTTCATCCAAGTTCCTCCAAAGAACCAAGATACAAGAAGTTTGCTACACCGATGGTTCAAGAAGGATTTAACTCCAAGTTTGAAAGCCGGAAGATTTGCGAAGAACAAGGCTTTGAATACTCCAACTCTCATCAAGATTTCGACCTAGAACCATTCATTTTCGAAAGGATTGCACACCAAAAGTGGCAAATCTTTTGCCATCAATCGGAACCGAGTAACATCTCATGGGTAAGAGAATTCTATGCTCACTCCCCTAACCCGGATAATCCTTATGTTTTTGTTCGTGACAAGGCTATACTTATAAGCACTGAAAACATCAACACCTTTTATGGGCTCTACATTGAGAATGACACGCATCAAGCATTTGTTGATCAACTCACGCCCAAGAAACTCGACAAGGTGCTTCAAGAACTCACTCTACCGGGAACTCATTGGAATGACGATAAATACAAGGGCACGGTAATTCGCCTTCGGCTTAAACCCGAGGCAAAATTATGGAATAAGTTTGTTAAAACTTCTTTAATGCCCACCACACACAATACTACCATAGATACACCTCGTCTTTTGCTCATACATTCTATCTTGCATAATCGCATCATTAACATTGGAAAATTATTTGTGATGAGATTTTTGTATGTAGCATAAAAAACAAGGGTTCTCTTTTTTTCCCTTGCTTAATTTACAATCTTTGCAAGGAGATGCATGTCCCAAGTGAGTCCGCTGATGAAAATGCCCTACCAAAGTCCGGATGGAATTGAGCACAAATCTGAAAGCTAATGGGAGAGGCACCGGTAAAATCCCCAACACCTTCAATTGTTGCGACAACTCCTGCCGCCTCGGCAACTCCTAATGCCCAAGCAACCGATGCCCGGGCAACTCGGACAACAGCCCCGGGACAACTTGAAGTACTCTTACAACCGGCAACTAATGTTCATGCGGTACATAAAGGATCAAAACAATGCCATCACCCAAGTCATCCTGGAAAAGTACTCAGACAGCCGCGTGCCGTTCCCCATCTTTCCTGCTGAAATCCTTGCCACGGAAACCAATGAAGCAGTTGCCACGGAAACCAATGAAGTAGTTGCCATGGCAACTGCAACAGATGATGCCGCGGTAACCTACACTGCGCCTACCCAAGCAGTTGCCACGACAACCAACACTGAAGATGTCGCGGCAACCAAAGCTAAAGACACCCCGACAACCACTGCAAAAGCCAAAGGTAAAGCACATATGCCCGAATCAACTCGTACTGAATCATTGTCTGATTTTTCAGATTCAGACGAGTCCTCCATTGCACCAACAAAGACCGCACCTATCGAATCATCCAAGCCCAAGCGAAAAGCCAATGACATTGATGAAGAGGATGATGAGGACAACCCCGTACGAGGATCGATTCCACCATCGGTAACAAGGAAGCAACCATTGAGTTCAAGCAAAAGAATCAAGACACCGACCAAAAGAAAACTAATCATCCACGACGACGAACTCTCGGAGTAAGTCCTCGTTTACATTTTACTTTTCTTCATTTTTATTTTTATTTTTCTTTGTTGCATGCATTGAGGACAATGCCTCACTCGAGTTTGGTGAGGATTGTTATTAGTTAGTTACCATGCTTAGTTACATTCATCTTAAGTATTGCATTTAGGATACATAAATTGCTTGCCATGCCTTTAGTTGGAACAAGAATTGCCTAGATTTGATGAATATCCGATAATGACTTTGCCAATGTACTTAATTGATAGAACTTTTTTTTCTAGGATGAACGTGGAAACACTTAGAATCGTACTATGATGCTAAACTTGATGAAACACTGTGTGGCTTGATTTATTTAAGGAATTCTAGCGAACTTAGGTTGATAGTTAAAAAGTTGGGGGATTAGAATAAAAATTGGATGAATGCTAGAGGTGCCCAAAATTGGCTCTAGTATGTGCTAAAAATTGATTACTAGAGGTGCCCGAAATTGGCTCTAGTATGTGCTAAAAAATTGATCGCTAGAGGTGCCCGAAACTGGCTCTAGTCGAATAAATTAATTAACTTAAGAAAACTAAAAACAAAACACTAGAGGTGCCCGAAACCGGCTCTAGTTAAAACATGTTAAAAGAACCCAATGCAGTAATTTAAAAACCTCTTATTTGCATAGAATCCAAAAAATCAACTTGCACACAACTCTGCACACACTCACAAGCATTATAGTTTGATTCCGAGTAACTCCTAAGTTTTTCAAAAAATGAAAAGCCAATCATACTTTGTGCCACGGTTCTGAGAATTGAAATAAAGTTTAAAGCTAAGTTTGTGAAAATTGAAGTCTTGGAGGGTAATTATTAGTTTGCATTACTTGAGGACAAGCAATAGTTCGAGTTTGAGGGTGTGTTAAGTGTTCAAAAGTACTATTTTTATTACCCTTTTTATTCATATTATTGCTAGACTTAGGCTCATATTAGTTGCATTATTAGCCATTCATGCATGTTTGCATCGTTTCCTTGGTGAACAAGCTTGATTTCACATTTTGCTTAATTTTGTGGAAAAAAGATACTGCTTTGGTGTGTTTTGTGTGTGTGTGCAGGATCACTTGCCAAAGCAAGGATGGAACCAGTTGCCAGGGAAATGTATGAAGAAGATGCTGAGCTAGTTGCAGGGAAATTTCCGATAAGAGAAAAGATGATATGGTAGTAGAAATTGATGACTAGATAAGCCCAAGATGACGTGGAGCAAAGTTAAATCCCAAAGGAGTTTGATTTCCATGAAGAGCTTAAAGAGAAAATAAATCCCAATAAGATATGAGAGGTTCTAGAAGGAATTTAAATATAATAAAGAATTATATTCTTTAAAGATATTTAATTCCAACTTAACTTCCTCCTCAAAAAAGACTTTGACCTAGCCCTATAAATTAAGGATCAAGCCGTCAACTCTAAAAGGGAGAGAGAGGAGAGAAATTTTGACAAGATCAAAGGAGGATAGAATTTTTGACAAAGAGGCTTCAACCATTCTTTATTTTTTTCTTTCTTGTTCAATTAGGTTTATGCTAGGAATTCTTTGTCTCGTGTTTCTTAGGAACATAGCCATAAACTAAATCTATTTGGCTAAGGTTGTTGTGTCTTGTGGTTGTGAGAAACAATTGGATTTTGTTTAGGTAATAAGAGTTTGCACTTTCAATTCAAGGTTGCTGTCCAGCCGCCCAAGTAGTTGCCCAGCTAGTCGCCCAAGCAACTGTCAATTAGTTGCCAAGGCAACCCCGCTGGCAAGTTGCCACGGCAACTGAGTTGCCCTTGTACTCTTTTACCTAGACGATCCAATCGGCTATCACACATCAACTCACGATAACCTTGCCTATTCTCTCTTATTTAATTACATCTTCTTTTACTTATTTGCTTTCTAGTTTAGTTGTTAGTTAAAACTCCTACAATCACCTACTTGTGTTTTTACTTTTTATAGTGCAAGAGATTAGATTCTTGAAGTGGCATTAATCTCTGTGGATATGATATCTTTTATACTATAACTTGCGACGTGTACACTTGCAGAGCACTTATTACGCGCAACAACTATTGCTGAGAAGAATGACATATTTGGATTAGAATTTAAGCCCAATGCAGCCCAGAGAAGAGCCGCCATAATGAAGAATCAAGAATGAAGAAAGCGCAGATTCAAAGAGGATGATGTCGTATGGGATCCAATGACGTTTCCACCCCTTAATTTTACCTTTACATCAAGAGGGTTTGTGAACCCTGGCTTAACTCAGGATGAGAAGGATGTGGATAAGATCGTAGATATGTTTGGCAAATGAGCATTAATGTGATATTAGAAGAACAAGGAGAAGAGGGCAGATATCTGTCAATGATTCGCCCATGTGATGAGCTTAATAATTGGACTGTAGAAAAAATTTATGTAGTTTTTAAGTCACTTTCAGAGTAATTTTCAAAACTAATCCCCTGTTTTTAGCCCGAAAAATAGTAGGGGATCACTTATGTAAAAGGCATATGCTAAATTCTTGTGGTTCCCATTTTAATAAAATACATTTTTGTTTTCAAACCTTGTGCATCAAAGAACAAAACATTTCATTCTTTTTTTCTTTCCTTTTTTTCTCTTGCCCAAATGTCGATATATTCCCATTCTTTATAGGTTTTCGGATATCAATGGCATAAGTGATATTGAGTCTGAATCACAAGTTAATTTCGAACAGCCAATATGCCTGAAAGGATTTGAAAATCTTGATGTTGAGGGGAAGACCGATATCCCAGAAAATTTACTCTTATTGATGAAAAGTGAGGAAAGGCATATTGGTCCCCACAAAGAGCAGCTGGAAATTGTGAACCTCGGAACTGAAGAAGAAAGACGTGAAGTGAGGATTGGCACTACGATCACTGCACATACTTGATAGAGTTTGTTCAAGCTCTTGCACAACTTTAAAGACGTGTTTGCATGGTCATATCAGGACATGCCTGGTTTAGATACAGACATCGTGGTTCATCGCCTATCGATAAAGCCAGGGTGTCGACCCGTGCAGAAAAAATTACGAAGAATGAAAACATACATGCTTTTGAAAATTAGGGATAATGTGAAAAAGCAATACGACACCGGTTTCTTGCAAGAAGCTGGGTATTCGAAATGGGTGGCTAACATTGTGCCAATCCCAAAGAAAGACGGGAAAGTTTGCATGTGTGTCGACTATAGAGACCTAAACCGTGCAAGATTAAAGGATAATTTCCCTCTCCCACACATTGACACTTTAGTATACAATACTGTAGGGCATTCATTGTTTTCATTCATGGACGACTTCTCGGGCTACAACCAAATTAAGATGTGCCCTACGGACATGGAGAAAACCACGTTTGTAACACAATGAGGCACTTTCTGCTACAAGGTGATGCCGTTCGGATTAAAGAATGACGGGGAAACTTATCAGAGAACCATGGTGAACTTATTCCATGATTTGATTCATCGGGAAATTAAGGTATATGTCGAGGACATGATTTCCAAGTCCCGAACAGAGGAGGAACACATCATAAACTTGGAAAAACTTTTCAAGAGGTTGAGAAAATTCAAATTGAAGCTCAATCCCGCCAAATGCATATTTGGAGAAACTTCAGGAAATCTTTTAGGCTTCATAGTAAGCGGGAAATGGATAGAAGTGGACCCTGACAAAGTGAAAGCAATACAACAGCTTCCTCCTCCGCGAACACAAAAAGAGGTCTGGGTTTCTTAGACAAACTCAATTATATTACCAGGTTCATCTCTCAACTGATAGAAAAATACAGTCCAGTGTTCAGACTACTCAAGAAGGAAAATCCCAGAGGGTGGAATGAAGAGTACTAAATAGCTTTTGAGCAAATTAAGAAACAGTTGACAAACCTACTGGTACTAGTACCATCAGTTCTATGGAGGCCCTTAATCATGTATTTGACCATACAAGAGAATTCATTGGGGTGTGTGTTAGGGCAGTATGATGAGACGGGTCGAAAAGAAAGGGCAATCTATTACTTGAGCAAGAAGTTCACAGATTATGAATCGAGGTATCCCCAGATTGAAAAGATGTGCTGCACTTTGGTTTGGACATCGAGAAGGCTCAGGCAGTACCTTCTATACCACACAACGTGGTTGGTATCTAAACTTAATCCATTAAAGTTTATGATGGAAGCACCAGTTTTATCAAGAAGAGTTGCTCGCTGGCAAATGTTGCTAATAGAATTTAACATCCAATACGTCAGTCAAAAGGCAGTAAAAGGAAGTGTCATAGCAAACTTTCTAGCAAACCGAACCTCAGACGATTATGAAGCTTTAGAGTTTGACTTCCCTAATGAACACTTGATGTGTATTACAGCTGAAGATAACCCGTGGATTCTTAATTTTGATAGAGCTTCTAATGCCTTGGGCCATGGTATTGGGGCAGTCCTGGTTTCCCCAGAGGGTGATCATTACCCATGCACTAGCCGCTTGAAGTTTTTTTATACCAACAATATGGCAGAGTATAAAGCTTGCATTATGGGGTTACGAGCGACCGTAGAGAAGAAGATCAGGGTCCTCAAAGTCTATGGGGACTCGACCCTGGTCATCTATCAAATTCGCAGAGAATGAGAGACGAAAGATTCAAAATTAATTGAGTATCAGAAGCTAGTCTTCAAATTGATCAAAGAATTTGAGGAAATCACCTTCAATTACCTCTCGAGGGAGGAAAACCAAATGGCAGATGCGTTGGCCACATTGTCAGCAACATTTAAAGCAAGTGAAGATGCTAAAATGATGCCAGTACAAATTCGGGTTTCTTAATTGCCTGCGCATTGCTAAAATATAGAGAGAGAGGATGATGGTCTTCCATGGTACCATGACATATTGCAGTACATCAAGTTTCAAGAGTATCCAACTCAAGCAACTGAGAATGACAAAAGAACCCTTCAAGAATGGCTGCAGGGTATGTTTTGGTTGGAGAAACCTTGTATAAAAGAGCCGAGATCAGGTTCTATTGAGATGTGTAGGTGCCAAAGAGGCCCAATTGATTTTTGAGGAAGTTCATGAAGGAGTATGCACGACTCATCCTAGTGGGTTTACCATGGCTAGGCGAATCATGCGATTAGGCTATTACTAGTTTACCATGGAGGGAGACTGCATCAATTATGCCCGAAAATGCCATAAATGTCAAGTCTATTCTGATAAGATACATGCTCCACCACAATCTCTTCATGTGATGACCTCACTGTGGCCTTTCTCGAGATGGGGCATATATATGATTGGACAGATTTACCCTAAAGCCTCCAATGAACATAGATTTATTTTGGTGGCCATCGACTATTTCACCAAATGGGTTGAGGCGTCATCCTATGCAAATGTCACCAGATCCACCATTTGTAAGTTCCTCAAGAGGGAGATTATCTACCGTTATTGACTGTCTGAGAGTATTATCACTGACAACACTTCAAATTTAAACAACAAGATGATAGCTGCAATTTGCGAGCAATTCCAAATTAAGCATCATAATTCAGTGACTTATCGTCTGAAGATGAATGGGACAGTAGAATCTGCTAACAAAAATATCAAGAAAATAGTCTCCAAAATGACAGACACTTATAAGGACTGCCATGAAAAGTTTTCATTTGCACTATACGCCTACCAAACGACCATACAGACATCTACATGGGCAATACCTTTTTTCTTGGTCTATGGCAGGGAAGCCATGCTACTAATTGAAGTCGAGATTCCTTCACTCTGTGTTTTGATGGAAGCAAAATTGGATGAGGTGGAATGGGTTCAGTCACATTATAATCATCTGAACCTAATTGAAGAAAAGATGCTAAAGGTAATTTGCCATGGCCAAATGTACCAAAAAAGAATTATGAGAGCTTACAACAAAAAAGTTCACCCAAGAGAATTCCAAGAGAGTGACCTTGTTCAAAGAAAGAAATTGCCAATTCAAAAATATCCTCGAGGAAAGTGGGCACCTAACTGGGAGGGGCCCTATGTTGTATCCAAGGCATTTTTTGGAGGAGCCTTAATTCTGGCTGAGATGGACGGGAATGAACTATAAAACCCCATGAATTCAGATTCGGTCAAATGCTATTACGCTTAAAAAAGGAAAAAAGAAGAAAAAATAGAAAAAAAGAAAAAAAAAGAAAGAGAAAATAGGAGAACTCTAAGGTGAAAACCCAAAAAGGGCGTCTTGGAAATAGGGTGGATTCAAGGTGAAAACCCGTAAAGGGCAGCTTGAATGTGTGGAGGCAGGAATGTTTGCTTGGAGTAAGACCTTGGAAGAATTCTTGGCAGAATGAGCATCCGAAAAAGTTGTCGAGTGATTGACTCATAGCACTTCGGGCATTGATATTTGGACACTTTGTTCCTCCTCTTATTGATCACCTTTCGATCTCCAGAACTTTTGAACCTTTTCTTTTTGGCACATTGAAATGGGAGTCTATGGATTTGCATTCATACAACATAAGAGATTTTTGAACATTTCTCTGAACGTGACTTAAAGAAGAAACAAGAATTTTAATATATTTCATTATTCTGACTCTAATCACATCATTTGCATAAGCATATAATTTCATGCAGATTGTGGCAAGACTTTATGAACATGAGACATCATTCCAAGACTTTCAAGGTGGAAATGAGCCTTGCTGCAAAGAATATCATTCCAAGACTTTCAAGGTAGAAATATGCCTTGCCGAAAAGAATATCATTCCAAAACTTTCAAGGTGGAAATAAGCCTTGTGAAGACCATTCCGTGACATTCAAGAATACCCAACTCATTTGGAGTACAAGATTACTGGATTAAGTGAACAATTATGCGTATTCTCTAGGAAGCAAAGAGATGCTAAGAATGAGAACGTTGAAGCAAATGATTATCTATAATTATTTTGTCAACCATAGTAATATGTAGTTGCAATATTCTGATAATTTTCCATGCATTAATGTTGGCAAGCCAAAGCATCCCACATATGTTTCTATGGAGATGTATCAACTACAATGATAAGTTCGACCTGGCCCGGTAGTCATTGCCGATTTGGAATGACGCACCAGTTATTCATTTTATTTCAACCACTCGGAGAAATATGTCCTTGGAAGATTCACCAGTTATGTGATTTATTTCTGTCACTCCGAAGAAACAGGTCTTTTGAAGTCATTGCCGCTCCGAAATGACACGTAAGCTTTATTTCTGCGCTTCAAAGGAACGAGATCTTTGGAATCATTACTGCTTCAAAATGATACAACAGTTTGTTTCTACCGCTCTAGAGAAACATGTCCTTGGAAGATACATCAGTTATGTGATTTGTTTCTGCCACTCCGAAAAAATAGGTGTTTGAAGTCATTGCCGCTCCGGAATGACACGCCAGCTATTTTTTTCTACCGCTCCGGAGAAACAAAATTTCTTATCAAATAAATTTGTTCAACTTATTCTCTGTCGCCTCTGAGGAATAAGTCGGTTAAAGAGTCGTTTGTCGCTTCAGAAGAATGACTTGTTGATGTTCAGTTTGTTTTTGCCGTTCTGGAAAGACAAGCTGCGTTCAGCCATTTGGCCGGATAAAATCAATGCCTTTTATTCTTTGCTCTATTCTCGTTTCACCGGAATGTGCAAAGAAGAGCAACTGTAATCACCTATTTTATCCGGCCCTCACCCATTTAAGTGTTAGTATCCAAAAATATATAATTATATATATTAGAGTCCATAAACAAAAGATAACAAAACCAAAGTCCATTAATTTGATCCATTTATTACAAAAAAAGATAGCAGACCATGTTTTACAAGCCTAGTTAGACCTTACAATAAAAAAACCCCTAAAGGCTTATTCTCCTTTTCAGCCACCACCCCTCTTATTACCATTAGATCATCATTTGGTCCAATGGTCTAGATTAACGCCCGAAACCCTAGCTTTTCAGATATGGCGCCGCACGCCCAGCACCGTTGGATCCAATGAGGCAATCAACGGCTTAGATCACGCAGAGGGACATCACCGGGATGGCCACTCACGTGTGGCATTCACGCATTCAACCTTTGGCTCCCACCGACTGTTCGTCATCCCCGATCACTCTGTGGTTGACGCCGACAGCCACGTTTGTCATTTTCACTATTCATCATCTCGGCCATGACATGCAAGTAAAAAAAGAGAGTTACATTTTGAATTAAAACAAAAGAAAAAGAAGAAATCGAATTGGAATCAAACATAGATGGAAAAGAATCGAGAGTAAAGTCAGAATCGAAGCAAAGAATGAAAGAATCAGCCGAATATGGTCGAAATCGGATCAAATCCGATCAACACCAAGTCAGGCAACAATCTTAGAGATTTTAGGGTTTCTATTTGTAATCGGGGATATTATTTCTTTCCCCTTTGTTCATACATGTAACCGGGTTATAAAAGGCCATTGAATCACCATTTGTAAGACACAATTTGAGAAAAACAATAATAGAAGCAATTTCTAGTCAAACCCAAAGGTATTTTATACCCATAATCATTATTTTTTGCATTCATTTTCTGGGTTTTCGGTTCGAAAAAGAATAGAGGAGCGCGGGTTTTACCGTTAAAGTGGTGGAAGCAGTCGTCGGAGCACCGCGCCGTGGCCATCATCGAACTCGAAAATCAGAGCTGAAGTAGACCGCTGTTGGAAATTCACTGCCGGCCGAGGGCCACGGCGGCCGATGTGGAGGAACGCCGTGAGCTACCGCCGGAATCTGAGAACACGGTGGTGTTCATCATCCTAGATGAACAATGTAGAGAACTTGGAGGCTGAGGAAATCCCTTCGGTGGGGAGAAATGAAACGTGCTATAAT
Organism: Hibiscus mutabilis; assembly: GCA_019671005.1. Taxonomy (NCBI): domain Eukaryota; kingdom Viridiplantae; phylum Streptophyta; class Magnoliopsida; order Malvales; family Malvaceae; genus Hibiscus; species Hibiscus mutabilis. The sequence goes on along the minus strand of CM033715.1, from coordinate 3,871,867 downwards.
TATTATATTATATACTCGACCCGATGGAGCACCCGGATCCGACCAGCGAAGAAGCTCGACCCGCGCCCTTCTTTCTTCAGTCTTCGTCTCCGAACCCTATGTTTTCATTCTTTACACTTTAGTCATTTTTTGTTTTAATTTCGTTTTGTAATTTTAATTTTGTTTCAATTTAGTCCCTTTAGTGCTTAATTTGTTCCTTTGATCACAAATTTAAATAATAGAATTTAATAGGCCTTTAATAATCTAGTTAAAATTTATTCACCTCTCAAGATAAATACCAGGTTAAATAATATATGTAAATATGTAGGGTTATATTAATTCATTAATTTTTTAATAATGTTTATTACATGTTCCCTTGAGTATATGTTCCTCTTTTACATAAGATGTTTGTAATTTAATTTGGTAATTTCTTTAAGTCACTAAATATATCATTAATTAGAATTCAATTAGTAGAGCCTTATAAGATTAGTCACTTTAATCACGCAGTAATTGACCTTAGAATTAAAGAACAAAATAAAAAGGAAATATCATACAAAAAAGGTTTTCTTGCACCATGAAAATGAGATGTACTTTCAATTAGGGTTAATTCGGTCTTTCCCTAGCCGTTGTGGGAACGGTCGAGACTCCTATGCGAAAGTGCATTATCAAATTTTAAGGATTAATACCTTAATCCCTTTGCGTCTAAATTGATTCGAATTTTCTCTTCCGTGAGCGAGTCCGAGCCAATTTTAGAACTTTGTGGATTTTTGTATTAACCTTTGCATGCATGCATTCGGGTTACAGGGAAAATATTAGTGATCAAGTAAGCGTCGTTTTTATGGGCATTGTGGGGGTGCTAATCATTTCCCACGTGTAAACGTGCCCCCGAACCCTTGAGATTTCGTAATCTCTAGTTTTTTTTTAGGTTTCTGGTCCGCCTAGTATAATAAAATGGACCGATGACGACTCTGTTGTTACACTTGGGTTAACCGGTATTCGATTTATTATTCGACTAATTTGGATGAAGATATACAGAGGCTCAATATGGAGACAATTCTCCCAATCCATTTTTCTCTACTCACAATATCATAATTTTAACTCCTGACCTTGCTTAAGGAACCTAACGCCTCATCCTGCTATATCAAGTAATTATCGATGCAAAGTTGTTTATTTTTAACTTTATTTATGTTTATTAAAAAAATAATTTTTTTATCTATGTTAGTTGATATAAAGTTATTTGTATTCAGAACACAATGAGTTTTTTAATGAAAAGGATGATGATGTTAGTCTTAAGAAATATAAGTTCAAGCAATTTTATTAGCCATGTATATGTGTTATCAAATAGTTATAAGAAACATAAATAAATACTACATTTTAATAATTTTTAAAACTATTAAAAAAGTCATTTATATTCTTATTTGCAGACATTAAATAAATATATTTGTAAGCATTATGAATTGCAGTAACAATGGATTGGATAGGTTATCCAAGCATACATCTTTTATGTGTTAATAATGGTAATCATATTTAGTGGGGTTCTGGACATGTGCAAGTGGAGCGGTCCTACAAAACTCCCAAAAAGGAGGGGCCTCAAAGATAAGGATCAAACATAAATTAAATACTTATAAATTTTTATATTTGATAATTAATAACTTACAAACAACTTACACCATTCTTCGAATTAATTGTAAAATATAAACATTAATATATCTTGAGGAGTCATTTATAATTGAATACTTCTTGTATAATGTCGATGGAGCCATTATTTTTTGGATAAGAGATTTGAACAATATCAATTATATGAGAATGTTTTTGACTTTTTTTTTCATTATGTTAATTCACTCTCATTGGACAACGTTAATGTTAAAATTCATTGTAAAAGTTTTAAAAATACTCTTAAGAAAAGTGAGTTATCTGATGTTGATGAAAATGCATTATTTATTAAGCTGAAATTACTTAAAAAACTTTTATCTAAGAAAAAATGGGAGCAATAGATTTAGTAAGAATTTTAAAACATCTTAATTGCTTCCCAAATGCGACAATTGCTTATAAAATCTTATTGAAAATTCGTATTATTATTGTTTCTGCGCAATGAAATTTTAAAAAATCGAAGTTGTTGAAGTCATATTACAGACAACTACGTCGCAAGAAAGGTTAAATATACTAGTTTTGATAGTAATCGAGAGTGGTCTTTTAAAAAAAAGTTGATATTAAAAATGTTGTAAATGATTTTATTTCAAAACATGCAAAAAAATGGTACTTTTTAAGTGAAAATGTTAGATATTTATAAGTAAATTATTGTTGTTCAAGAGAATAATTAAACAATTTTTTTATATTAAGGTATTTTTTTTGAAAATATAATTATTTTTCACAGATTATAAATTAAAGACTTTATTTTAATAAATTGTACAAAACCCCCTAAATCTTTAAACCGCCGTTGATAATGTTAGATGAGCTCAAGTGTTAAGCTTGAATTAATGGGTCGATTTCGTGGGAATTTTTTTGGGTAGATGTTAATGTTGTCCCAATCAATTTAAATAACTTGATGTTCTTTAAAATATCAACATCGCACGTTATGTTAGTAGGGGATTTGACTATTTGAATGTTAGTATCATTAGTAGATTCAAACCCACCAAGGAAAAAAAGAATTATAGCATTTAAGTAAATGTTTTATTAATTGATTTCGAAAATATTAAATATATAGTATTTTTATTATTGAAAATTATATAATCGAAAAATAATGTGATTGATGTGATGAATGAGGGGACGACGTTTTTGTATAAATTTGATTTGACAATTCAAATTCTCAATCCCCATTTTCTGTTTGCGGAAACTTATAGAATCCCCTGTGTATCTGCTGCTCTCACAATTACTCGTCTTCCACTCTTTCACTACATTACCGTTATTTTTGAGGATTCTAATTCTTTAAACTTTAATTTTAATTTGATTCTCAATTTTTTTTTAAATATTTTAATTTTATCAAACTTATTAATATATACTAACTATATCTTATATTAATAAAATTATTATAAAAAATTATTAATTATCATATAAATATTGATATCGATTTTGTATAATATATTATGACCTATACTATTATTTAAGGATGAATTTAAAATATTCAAAAAGTATATAGATCAATTTAGAACAAAAGTTTATGTTTTGAAGATGAAATATAACATTCAAAAGTTTATGAATTAATTTAGAATATAAATTATAGTTTAAGGATGAAATTAAAATATTTAAAATAAGTCATAATTCAGGATAATGTAGTGATATAACTCTTAAAAAATAACCTGAAATTTGTAGTAAACATTTTGCTTATGTATACAGCACGTGTCATGCTCTGGGTCTCGGAAAAAAATGTAATAATTTATTATTTACATGCTATATTGTGGGCCAGTCCTTTTATAATGTTTTACCAAAAACATTTCATTATTATTTAAATATCTAATTAATCCGTTCTTTATCATATTCTGCCTGTCCATTAATAGAGTCGCAAATTTATTAATTACGTTCCCATGGGGTCTTCTGTGATCATGTTGACGTTGGCCGTATTACAGAGAATATATATAATTATACTTAAGTGATAAATAATTTTGTATCATTTAATATATATTAAATTAAAATTTTATGTATGTAAAATTTTCCGTCAAAAAATTTATCTATTAAAATAAAATATACAGTACAAATTAATTCGAATTAATTTAGGTAAATTTCCGAAGAACCGAAGGTCAAGAAAAAATAATATAGCTGATAGCCTCTACAGAGAAGAAGCAGACGGTCAATGTAAAGCAGTTGGGTGTAGGGGCAATGATTTCAGGGAAACTCGTGATCGAGAGTTGTTAATTTAATTTCGGATTCTGAAACGTTTTTAATATAATAATTTTCTTTTCAGATTTTGTTTTGTCTGAAGAAAGTGTTAGAAACAGCAGTATATTTTTGCAGGTATTATCAGTGCTTCCTAAGGAAATTTACAGTGCTTTCCCTTCGTCTTATTCCTTTCCCTCGTGATCTTTTCTCCTTCCTGCTGTTTCCTTCTTTTCTTTATATTTTCTCTTGCTTTCTTGCTTATTTGTACCTAGACATTTCCAACAAGATTGAAACAAACCAGGGTTCCAGTTCCAGGTGAAAGATTGGTCCTTTAAAAAAAGGGTTTTTGTTTAGTGCAAAGTGATCATATTTAAGAGTGTTGTTAGCTGAGAATCTTGGTAAAAGGTTTGAAAGGATATACCTTTGGGCATAAAGGAGTGAACTTTTTCATACCCATTGTGAGGAATTTTGTGTTTTTGAAGAGATTGAAAAACAAAAGGAAAATGGGTAGCTGTGGGAGGAGTGGTGCAGTGAGGCAATATATAAGGTCGAAGGTGCCTCGGTTGAGATGGACACCCGAGCTCCATCACTGTTTCGTTCAAGCCATCGAGCGGCTCGGTGGTCAAGACAGTAAGTTTCACTGTCTTTCTTGTTCTTGTTCTTCTTCAGCTTGTTTTGTGTCTGAGTGTTGAAATAATGGTCTTTTTTTGCAGAAGCTACACCGAAACTCGTTCTGCAACTAATGGATGTGAAAGGACTCACCATTTCTCATGTGAAAAGCCATCTTCAGGTTCTATGATGTTCTCACTTTTGTTCATTCTCAGATTCTCTCCCTTTGATCATGTTGTTCACATGGGATTTTTTGTTTTTTTTCTTCCCAGATGTATAGGAGCATGAGAAGTGATCTTAGCAGACAAGGTAACTTTCTTCTAATGGTGTTTATCTGGTGTTCAAAATCAAAGATCATAAACTCCATTTCCACACAATTTTTGCTAAAAAAAGCTAGATGTTTCACTTCATTTATTACATCTCCTTTTCTCTTTCATTTGATGCCAAAATTGACATGAACACCCCATTAACTTGTTCACATCCCAAATCTACCACTATTGGCATGTCTCATAAAACACCATGACTCAGATACAAGTTCAACCCATCAAAGAACAGAACCTTTGGAGAAACATGTTGGATATGCCGATGTTTCGAAGCCGATTGAAGAATCAGATTCTCAACTGGTTTACAGCCCTCTTTCTTCAAAAAGGTCAGCTTAGCTTTATTCCCTTTCATGTATTTATACATAAAGTTAATAATGTAGTGCAAAGAAACAAACAAGAAAAGATTGTAATAATATTGCATCAACTTTTTCTTCTCTTTGTTTGATTTCTTTTTCTCTCTCCCACAGGGCTAGAATCGAGACCAAGAGTTCAATCTCTGATCAGAATCTGAAATGCAGGCCGAATCCGTACTTTGTTGATGATTATTTGCAGCAGACCATGGCTGTTCATAAAGGAATAAAGCATGGTAATGGTGCTTTCATATGGGAACACGCTCAAGGTCAATCCATTACCATGACCTTGTCTCTGCCGCATGATCTTTACAATATCAACTCCATCAATTATTCATTGGAAGAATCTGATTTCCTCAAGGTACACCAGAACAAAACCCCCATCCTCTCTCTCTCTCTCTCTCTCTCTCTCTTTATATATACATACGGACTATGAGCTTGAGTGTAAAGTTGGGTTAAGTTCCAACATGACCAGTGGTAACAGCACAGGGAATATCCATGTCTTGTAACCCTACATGTCTAGTTTTTCATAGTGTTTTCTTTTCACTTCAAACACCAGTTCATTAGGATGATGAACATAAATGATTCAAGTTTGTCTGTTAATGGTGTGCTTTCCTTTTGTGTCAGTGATGTATGAATATATAGTCTGGAAATAGCATATTCTCTTACCTTCAAGTTAAAAGGAGAGAATATTTTTATACATATAGCGAAATTCTGGGATTTTTCTTTTTCTTTTCTGGTTAGCAATTAACACAATCTTTTTCTTAACCTAAAAAAGCTTTTGTCATTAATCTCTGCGGTTGTTCTTACGTACTGTGGTCCACTGTAATTCTAACGAGGAGGGGACCCCTATGGCCTCCTTTTTGGGGTTTGGTTCAAAATGAAACCTTAATTGCATTTGGACCGAACAACTCCCTTAATTAAATTTCATGGCATTCCAGTAAATGTTTCCCCATCCTCTGAACCTGGTTTCGGGATTGGTGGAGGAGTTGCTGGTGTACCGATAAACGTCGGGAATGCATTCGAGCAGACCATAGAAAATGCATGTAGCAGTGTTTAATTGAGGACTTTCTTTTTTCCAGGTTTCCAAGGAAGATGTAGAAGATCACAAGATCATAGACGGCAAACATGTCGATGATGGCCGAAATGTTAGGAGAGAGGTAGGGAAAGACGGCGGAGAAGACGACAAGGGCGGTCTCTGTGAATTATCATTGTCACTCTCGTTGCATCATCCATCTTCTCACAGTGAGATCAGCAGCGGCAGCGAGGTGTTATCGTTGCTCTCCGGGTCTAATTACAAGGATTGCTCCGGCTCATCTTCATGCAACCTTAGTAGTATAAACTTAGATCTATCGATTGCTTCTTGTGGCACCTAATTTCTATTTTTCCCCTTCTCAATATTATATATATACATGTTTTCTTTTTTCCCTCTCTGGTTAATCAAGTTGTCAATTAGACCTCCAACTTTGCAAAAATAGTTTTATTTTGTCTGATAAAATTCCATAGCATGTGAATTTGTTTACACTTCTACATGGATGATCTTATAAGATTTTAGAGGGCAAAAATAAATCTTGAATATAAAATACATAGAAAGTTTCTGAATCATATATGAATTTTAAATTTTTAGGTGACGACTGCCCTTTCTACCCCTTTTGGTCCGTCTCTATCCATCGCTTAATGCAGTTAGAGATCATGTTTTGCCTTTACACTATCAACATTTCCTTCATTTGTTCGAGCCTGTTGAAACATTTTACTGACCTTTGAATCTAGCTTAGTTTGCAAAGCTATTGCTTGCTTTGTAAGAAGGGTTTGCTGCATAAAACTGTGATCTATCAATCCCTTGTAAAAAACATTTTTCTCGTCATTGAGGGAAAGTTCGACATCCGTCGACGACGTCGAACCATTTCCCTTGGCCGTAGCGACTTGATATACTGTCTTAGCGAAATCATAGGCTTCATCAAAATCAGCTTCTTGAACATTACTCTTCAAAGCATTGGGATTTATTATTCCTTCCTTTGCCAGGTCTTGAACGGCAGCTTTGAGAGTGTTAATGAACCAAACTTTTTCTTTTATAGGAGCTGCCACCCTCGCACCTTGACCTTTCATGAATTGGATTAGGAGGAGTGGAGGACCGAGGCCAATGATAATACAACCAAAGCAATCTTTACCATCTTGTTTTGCGAAGATAAGCTCAAAATAAAGGAAATTTTTCCTCTAGTGGTGCATAAAGATGTAAAAGAGAAGAAATTTATATAGTTCCTGATGAGTAATTTTCGGAAAATTCAGGGGCTCGTTGAGTGTTGACTAGTCTAATGTATAAAAGTGGTACACGAATAAGGCAGATGTAACATTGTTGATCAATAACATATTTTAAAGGGCAATATTATAAATAGTATACTTATTTTAGGCATTTACTCTATACAATGAGCGGAGCTAGCTTAGTGAATGGGATGTCAATTAAAATATATTTTATGTGAAAATATATAAAAAGTAAATTTGATACTATTTAAAAGATTGACAGCAAAGATATTTAAAATTTTTTAGCACTTATTATTTGATTTCATTCACTTAAAAAAACTGTAATTAAAACCGAAAATTTTGCTATTGCAAATTAAATTCCTTAGCTCCGCTCCTACACTCTATATAAGATTTTAAAAGTTTATTTCGGGCATTTATCGCACAAAATTTTAAAATATTATAAAAAAATTATTATATGAATTTGACTTACTATATCATCCGTGATTTCGATTAATAAAAAAATCATTAATTTTTATTAACATAGAAGAAAGATGTAAAATTCACGTTGAGAAAGAAATAATATAAATTGACTAAGACTACAAATGACGTAGTGAGCTAACAATGCTCTAACGAAGAGTCAACTCACATATAAAGCTAGGAAGATGAGATGAAAAAAAAAAAAACCTATGAGCTTGATTCATCCATTTGCAACATAAGTCATAACCGCTCTAAAACCCCAACTAAAAATAGATTAAATATTTAGTTTCAGGGTTAATTATGCCCACAATCACTCTATTATTAGTAAGATTAGATAGTTTAAATAGATTTCGAATTCAATCCCAAACAAATTTATTGCTTATCGTTGACGTAATTCACAAGTTCATTACAAGAAACAGTTTCTACACCATTTTGTTTATTGATAATTATACTCTATGTTGCCCTTTTTGGAGATCAGTAGCCGATGATTTTATGCATCGCCGTGTAGCGAATGGAACAGCAACTGAAGCCCGTGTTCCGGCTTGAGTACGAGACGTGGCACTGGTGAGTGAACATAGGCAGGGGAGAGGGTGAAACTGTAGCGTTGCAGAATCATGGAGAGAGCGACTTTCGTTTCGGTGATCGCAAAGCTCATTCCGACGCAGGATCGAGGTCCCAATCCGAAGGGAAGAAAAGCGGCCGCGTTGTAGTTGGTCGCCTTGGCAATTCCTTCGGCGAATCTCTCCGGTTTGAAAAGATGAACATCGTCTCCCCATAAGTCTGCGTCATGGTGAAGTGCTATGATACGGATGTCGAGCTCTAAAGGAGTAGGCAGCGCAAGTTTTCCTAATCGGACTTCTCTTCCGACTTTTCTCAACGTGCCGTTTACGGGAGGATACAATCTTAGTGTTTCATTGATAATCATGGTAATCTGTTTCAGGAAAAAGGAATCGAAGGCATCACACTATAATTCATAGTTTAATAAATGACCTCAAATGACCCGAAATCCGAAACAGCATGAATAAAAATGACTTGAACTCGAAACCAACTTACTAAATTGACAGGTCTAGTTCAAGCTAATGAAATTTGTTAGTTTTGTAGTTGGCTTACAGTTTTTAGTTTGGAGATGCCTTCAGAATCTGGGTTTCGATTACCAAAAACCTCGAAAACCTCTGTTCTTGCTCTGTCTTGCCAATCAGTGTGGGTTGCTAGGAGGAGGAATGTCCATGCAAGCAAGGAATTAGTTGTTTCATGGCCAGCAAAATAGAAAGTTTTACATTCATCTACCAAATCTTGTACCGAGAGCCTGTTTTTCTCGTCCGATTCATGATACGCATTTACAAGTAATCCCAGAAAGTCATGGCCGAAGTTGTCTGCTTCTCTGTTCTCTACTTTTTCTTCCCTTTTTCTAACAATCTTCATCACAGTGTCATGTATTGTTTTTGCAAGCTTTTCTGATTCAATTTCATCTGCAGATTTCCAAAAGTCGCTGCAAAAACAAACCAAACCAAACCCGAATGAATCCACCAAATAAATACAACAAATTTATTTGATGTTCGGCAATTTGACTACTAGATTCAACATCCATAGTTAGTTGGATTAAATCTCAAGATTAAGTATAGGAATCTAGTATTGTTGAAATCGGACCGGACTGATTGTTCGAATCGAGAACCGACGGTGACTGTTTACTTGATTAAAGAAGTGAGGCTTAGATGAACTTGCCTGATGATAGGAATCCTTGTTTTATAAATATTTCTGCCTGCAATTCCTGATAGCTTCATCAATATGTCGAAAATCTTCTCCCCTTCCAAGTAACTGCTACCAAAAGCTGTTCTGGATATTATTTCTGATGCCAATAATCTGAACTCCTGGTACACTTCGATCTCTTTGCCTTCTTGGCCTTTCCATTTCTCTAGCATCGTTTCGACACTAGCGATTATCGCCGGAGTCATGTTCTGCGACATTCAATAGAATTATACGCGTCAGTGAACCAAATAACGACCGAGATCGGAAAAGAAAAGTGAAAGAAACATTTACTCTTAAACTCTCCCCATGAAAGGCATAATTGGCCAGCTTCCTTTGCCTCGACCATTTCTCACTTTCGGTCGAGGCAAGCCCGTCGCCTAACATCTTCTCAAAGAAATATGTAGGCTTCCTCTTCGGGAAAGCTTTATCACTGTTTCTCAGCACCTCTTTCACCAGTTCCGGTTCTGCGATTTCGAGCTGAGCTCGAACTCCGTTCCAACTAAGATGAATCTTCCCTTCAAAAAACAAAGATTCAACTAAAATCACTTCACAAAAACTGGGAAATTATATGTGTTGATGGTGGTGTTTACCGTATTTGTTGATCCAATAATGATAATGAGCCATCACCCTGGGGAAAATATCATGTGTCAACCCCATAGGTTTGCTCAACGCTTCCCTTTGCATCTGGACAATTTGTTTGTTGTTTCCGTGGATGAATTCATAAGGAGGACCAGAAATTCCTTGGGAATTCAGTATGAACTGGATACGATGAGGGATCCACCAGTACTTGTAGACGACATGGAACAAAGCTACGAGAAGGTAGAGGCACAAAGAAGCTGAGAAAAGCAGTAGAAGTTTTCCCATGGTGTCCATTTTTTTTCCTAATCTTAACCGATAATGGATGAGTCCATCAGATTTTGAAGTGTTTTAATATGGTTTCTGGGTTGGATAATTCTGGGTTTTTCTTGAGGGCTACACATTGACATTTTGTCCACTTTTTGTCACTATTTACGTGATTTCCATCTTATTTTGTATCAGTTTTCCTTGGAAAGTACTCCCAATAATCAGTGCAATGGACAAAAATTAGAAGCGTAAAAGATTTGGAAACTCTAGACAGGGACAAGTATTCGAGAAGGTAGACGATAATTTAGAACTTCAATTATTTGTTATAGATATTGTTGATGAATTAATTATAAAATATAAACATAAATATATTAAAAATTATATTTTTAATTGAATTTATTTTTATGCATCTTATTATAGTTTATTGGTGATATAAAATTTTATATTTATTAAATGTAAATTCATAACTTTATTTTTTATATTTAAATGATTTTTTAGACAACATTGACAATCAAAACATACTAGAATTATTGGTTTTATTTTTGGATGAGTTTACCACACTAGACGAACACAGTTGAACATCACTAACGACAAACACCTCTAAACACTATTAAATTAATTAGTAAAGATTAAAAATTTTAAGGACTTAACATATAATTATAAATTATTTAAAATAAAATTTCAATTAAATTATTTTATATATATATATTATATATATATATATTTAATTTTTTAAATAATTAGATATTTTTCAATTTAAATTATTTAAAAATAAAAAACCCTAAACCCTAAAATAATAAAGATACTTTCAATTAAATTATTTAAAAAAAATATTAAACCCTAAACCATAAACTCTAAACCACGATATAAACAATTACTTCAAGCTGAAGAAGGAAAAGAAAAGATAAATCCATCTTCAATGGAAACAAAACAAGAACATACTTAGCAAAGTGGATCGGGGAAAAAATTAACAAGATTTCACCAAGTGGTGTTAATTTCTAGGATAATTATGCAGCCAAATAGAGCTTAAAAACATATGAATTTCATGATTCGAATGTTGAAAGTTGAAACTATATATAAAAACAAATACGATGAGTTGAAACCAAAGCTTACTCTCAATTACTGTAAAAGTTTTCGATTCTTTAGGTTTAGGGTTTAGGGTTTTTTATTTTTAAATAATTTAATTGAAAATTATCTTTATTATTTTAGGGTTTAGGGTTTGGAGTTTAGGATTTAAGATTTAGGGTTTAAGGTTTAAGATTTTTTTAAAAATAATTTAATTAAAAAATATCCAATTATTTAAAAATTTTAAAAATATAATATATATATAATAATAATAATTTAATTGAAATTTTATTTTAAATAATTTATAATTGTATATTGAGTCTTTAAGATTTTTAATTTTTATTAATTAATTTAATAGTATTATGTAGTATTCGTCGAATGTGCTAGAATTTTTCTTTATTTTATATTATTTTCAAAAGATTCATATAATTCAATTCCAGTGACAACATCAATGACGTAATGAAGAAAAAGATTTACCGACCCTGAGAAACAAAGCATTTGTCAAAAAGCGACAAGAATTTTACATGCATCATGACTAGACATTTTATCTTATGTTTATGGCATTTTTAAATTAATATTTTTTATTATTTAATTAAAAAATGATCTTATTTAAGATTATTAAAAAAAAGTAAACTATCATAATGTTCACTTACATTTGGGTTGTGTACACTTTTGCTCTTTGATTTTAAAAATTGAGCTTTATACTTATTTACGTTTTCAGGATGTAAACTTATCCTTACTAAAACGTTTTTCACCGTTAACATTTAACGAAAAGCTGATTTGGCAGATTAAAGATTAATTAATAAAATGCTTAATACTGAAATAGGTGCCCAAACTATGCTTGTAGCTCTAAATAGTTTGGGCACCAAAAGTGATTTACAAGCATTGTTTGGCACCTATTTGGGTATTAAGCTTTTTATTAATTAACCTTTAATCTGCCAAATCTGCTTCCCATTAAATGTTAACGGTGAAAATCGTTTCAGTGAAGATAAGTTTACATCCCAAAAATGTAAATGAGCATAAAGTTCAATTTTTAAAATCAATAAGCAAAAGTGTACACAATCCAAACGTAAGTGAGCATTACGGTAGTTTACCTTTAGAAAAATAATCTCTTATCAGTTCATATAAAGTAAATTTGCATTCTACAAAAAGCGACTTTTAAACTCGCGTCCTATAAAAAACGAGCTCTATGTTAAAAAAACGCGATAAATTAATTTTTTTACTAACTTATTCAACATAAAATTCGCGTTTTGTAAAAAGCGAGTTTTGAGCTCGCGTCTTGTAAAAAGTAAGTTCGCCTTACGTGAACGATTTAAAGATTATTTTTCAAATAATCTTAGATTAGGTCATTTTTTTAATTAAAAAAAAAAGATATTGATTTGAAATTGCCCATGTTTATGGCTTAAAGTAAAAGAATAAAAATGAAGTTATAGTAATTTTTTAGTAAGACTAGTGCGTGACATCTTAGGGTAAGATTAAAAACGGCGGATTTCAATTTAAATTTGAAACTTTAACAATTGGCTAATATTTTAGGTTAGAATTAATATTATTACGTTGTTTATAACATTTAGGGCGATAGAAATACAGTGTTTTTTTTTATTAATTTGACTATATTTTAAGTAGTAATCGAAATTATTTTGTTGCCCATAATATTTTTAGTTGTAATAAAAATTCTTATCAATTAGGTAACATTTTAGGTTGAATTTTACATTATGTAATATTTTAGATTGGAACCTAAATTCTAACAAAATACTGGATAACATTTTAGATTTTAGACTACTTTAAATTAGCTTTTTTAGTGTTAAACTTAAAAAAGTTATAAGATGAATATAATTTTTTGGATTTTGTTCTATAGAGTATTGAGTTGTTTAACGTCATTAACACCCTAATCGTAGATCGACTAAGTATGTATATCTAATTAAAATTATATATTAGTAGTTGTTATAAAATAGTCATTAAACTATTTAATTGTTATAAAATGATAATTGAATTATTTAATTGTTATAAAATAGTTGGTTATTACATATTATGCTACAAGATTTTTTGTAGTTGATTTCAAGAAATTTTGTTTCCACAAACCTTTTTTAATGAATGAATTAGTTTTTTCTTTTACAAAAACGTTTTAAATGAAAGAAACTGAGAGTTTTTAATTTGGTTTAACAGTCAAATAAGTGCTTAAACTATACTCTTTTTTCAGATAGGTGCATGAACTATATTTTTTGCCAAATAGATGTCTAACGTTCTCTTCTGTTACCCAAATAAGTGCTTCAGCGTGACAGACGTTATTTTTTCGTTATCAATTGAAATGTGGACACGTGACAATATTTCTCATTTTCTAAAATTAAATCTGAACATTAAAAAAAATATATTAATTAATTAATTAAGATACTTATAAAAAAAAGCATAGTTTAAAAAATCATAACGGTCTCGAATTATTCCAAAGCTCTATGCGTAAACTTAAAATATAAAATAAATAAAATCCTATAAAATGAAAACATATTTTATTATTTTAAATAATTAATTTAATATTTTACTAATTAATTATTATTTTGATTGTTTAATTAAGAAAATACATTTAATACGAATAAAATAATAATAAATAATTATTAACTTATAAAATTATCACGTCAAAAATTATTAAAATTGTGAAAGTAAAATATAAAGAGCCTAAACGGCGCTCTTGTTGTGTCTGTCACGCCTGAAAAGAGGCGGGGTTATTAATCCCACATCGGAAAGGAAAAGAGAGGTCTTGGGATATAAATACGGTGGCGCTGCACATTCTATCAGACATGTCTTTTGGGAAGAGGGTAACAACCCCGTGACAAGTGGTATCAGAGCGACCCTTTGACTGTCCGATTTCACGCCGAGCGCCCATGAGTGGGGTAGGCAGGGTGGACAACTGTGACAAGGTGGCCCATCACGAGAGCGGAAGCTCGTGACGAGGGCGTCACGAGGGTTGAGTGAAGGAGAATGTCACGTCTGAGAAGAAGCGGGGTCATTAATCCCACATCAAAAAGGAAAATAGAAGTCTTGAGATATAAATATAGTGGCGCTGCACATCCTATCAGACATATTTTTTGGGAAGAGGGTAATGACCCCGTGACATGTCCCTTTCGAGATGATGTTATAAATATTTATTTTGATACAATATAATTTAGATGTTAAAAAAGGCATAATTTAATTTTATTTAATTTTTTCCTCGTTCTCTTTCTTTTTATAAAACAAACTAGCACAATTATTATGACAAAAACAAACTAGTACAATTATTGTCAGTTAGTGTCAAAGTTTCAAAATCTCTTTTTTTTCTAACTTTTTTTGCGTCAAAAACATTTTAAAATCAAAGGACATTAATGGTAGGTCTCACTCTGAATTATGTTTTTGCCCCTAAGATATTTTCAAGTTTCTTCGTTGCTTAATATATAAATAAGTGTTTAAATTATGTATATTTTTAATTTTAGGTATTTAAATTATTTTAAAAAAATATATGTCTAATATTTATACCGTTATATTTTTATGTGTTTAGCCGTTAAATGAGTTTAAATTTTGTGATACAATTAATATTTGATACGTGATAATATTTTATTTATTTTAATTTTTAAAAATAATTATAATTTTTTTTAAATAAAAATCCCCAAATTAATTCTCAAATTATCAAAAATCACAAAACCTCAAATCTCCACTCTTGTCATCACCTAGCCCACCCTATTGGTATTTCCTCAAACTCGTTGTTGTTAGAAATTGACAAATGATGTGTCAGCCGAACGACGATTTTGTATTCGTTGTTCAATATTTGACTGATATGTCGTTAGTCAATTTTTGACGGCGATGATCGACGGTGGTAACGGTGAGGATTTGGGGTTTGGAGACTATATTAGAAAATTTTAAAATTCTAGGATTTTTTGAAAGATTTTAAATTATTAAATATAAAAATTTAATTAAAGGAAATTATAAGTTAAAACATGCCACATGTCAAATTTTAATTGGTTAACGTATTTTTTAATGATAGATAACTACTAAACACTTAAAATTAACAAAATAAAATATTAAACACTCATTTTTATCAAAAAATAATATAGACATCTAAAATTAACCGGAAGTATAGTTGGACATTCATTTTTATATTAAGCCTTTCTTTAAATACTATGTACTGTTACTGAAGAATAAATAACTTTATATATGGTCCTCTATAATATTAATTTGGATAAATTATATTGTTGGTCACTTTGTTTTATTTTTCTAATTTTGACCATCCAACTTTTTAAAGACATATTTTAGTCACTTATTTTTTCTCATCAAAATAAGATTTTATTAAAAGGTATATGACCAAAGACCTACGTTGTGTGCCTCATTACAAACCTCTCTAGACCTAAATGAAAGAAAAGAGTACACACAACGAGGTACAGTTTACACCCAAAATAAAACCAAAACGCGACACGGCACAAAATACACCCAAAAACAAAACCAAGATCTCTAATATGAAAAGCCACATGATCTTGCCAATACTTTTACTGACCCACAATACAAGTAAATTTCCTGCAAAAGCAGCACAATTCCTCATCACTCAATCCGGCAGCCATACTATTGCATCATATAAATCAACCGAAACACAAGGCAAAATCCAACAGCTGCAGCCAAGTCCAACGCATGTGAAGTTATCCATGTTGTGGCTTGAATACAAGACTTGGTAACTCTGAGTCTGTGAGTGAACATAGGCAGGGAAGAGTGAACTTATAGCGTTGCAGAGTTATGGAGAGAAATTATTATTCCAGTCATTGCAAAGTTTATTCCAACACAAGATCGAGGTCACAATCCGAAAGGAACAAATGCAGTCGTGTTGTAGTTGGTACTTCTAGCAATTGCTTCAGTGAATCTCTCCGGTTTGAAAATATGAAAATCGTCTCCCCACAAGTTAGAGTCATGGTGAAGTGCTAGAAATCAGATGTCAAGCTCTAAACATGCAGGCAATATGAGTTTTCCTACTCGGACTTGTCTTTCGACTTTTCACAGCGTGCTATTTGCTGGAGGATACAATCATAGTGTTTCATTGATAATCATGGTAATCTGATGATAGGAATCCTTGACTTAAAAAATCTTGCATGCCATTACTGATAACTTCATCAACATCTCGAAAATCTTCTCCCATTTCATGTAATTGCTACCAAAAACTGTTCTTGATATCACTTCTGAAGCCAATAATTTGAAACTCTCCAAACTCTTTGACCTCGTTGCCTTCTCGACCTTTCCATAACCCAAGCATAGTTCTGACGCTATCGATTATGGTCGAAAATATATTATTGCGCTAAAGTATTTAACAGTTCACACCCTCAGTAAAATATTTACACAATCTGCACCCAATAAGCCACTCATCAACTATTGTTCACTTGCAAGTTACAAAATAGCCAGACGTCAAAATCCTTGCACACAAGTAGAATCTAGAGTTATAACATAACTCAACAAGGACTTAGGTCTAGAGACATAACCCTACAAATTACACCAACAACTCAACAAAGACCAGAAGTAGCCACTCATATATCCAACTTCATGCTGCTTACGTTGCAACTCAACACATATTATGCAAGACGAATCTCTCTTCCTGAAAACCCCTTGACATAATTCACCACTCCTCATAAAATTCGTGACTCAACAACAAAAAATCAAACAAAAATGCACGATGCCCATTAAAAACATTACAGCCTTAATTAGTGAAAACACAACTATACCTTCTCCCGATGGTAACTCACATATTTAATATGAAATTACTTCCTCCCATAATGACATTCCAATTGGAAGAGGCCTTATACCATACTATCTTAAATTAATGAAATTATACAACTCCAAGACACCCACCGTTCTTATAAATATAAAAAACATGCTACATGGCTTCAAAATCTCAAACTACTAACCTTAATGAACCTCCTGATCTTCTCTCTGCATTCGAGACCCTGTATAATTCATCACCGTACCACATCGTGTGTACTTTATCCTCTGAAATCAATTGCTTTTTAGTCTCTTGCAAGAAAAACATCTCCACTTTTAAAGCGAATATTACTTTCCTGACTGCCGATATTTTCTCCTCCAATCTCAAACCCCTTATATTCCATGGAAGTATCTTCATCTCGCCCCCCACAGTTACTAGAAGAAAATTAATTTTTATCCAGAAGGGCTATATCCCTAACAACCTGGTTCTCATCACCTATAAATTGGATTCTTAACTTCTTACCAAGTTTTATAGCTTTCCGCGCTTCCTTGGTCAACGATTCCCACCTTCCCACTAGAAGGATACCCCAATGCTTGTTGAGTATCTGATATTCAATATACTAAAGGCACATATGTCTTCACTTTGGGAGTAGGAGCCGTGTCATGGAAATCCTCGAGACAAACGGTTATAACCATATCCATAATGAAATCTGAGTTCGTAGTTCTAGACAAGTTTAAAGAAGAAGTCGAATGGCTTCAAAATTTTCTTGGATGGTATTCCTGAATGGCCAAAGCCAATGCCCACAATGTGCATACATTGTGATGACCAAGCGAAAAATTGGTAGAGCATAGAGCTTTGTGTATAATGGTAAGTCGAGACATAATCGTCGTCGACATAATACCGTTAGACAACTGATCTTAAATGAAATTATCTTTATTGATTTTGTGAAATCAAAGGATAACGTTGCGATCCACTAACCAAATAGTTAAATCGAGATCAAGTTGAGAAAACATTGAAAGGAATAAAACTAAAGACCAGGAAAATTTAAGGCTCTATGTGAAGGAAAACCCTACCTAGTTGACTGGAGATTCCAAGATCTAGGTTCAAAGGGACAACCTAATTGCATAGACATGTGCGATCACTGTAAGGGTTCTTATCCCAAGTCCATTCCTATTATGTAAACAGTGATCAAAGTGATTTAGGCTAAGCAATGTTTTTTATTACCATTGTGTGCTTTGGTGAGTCAAGAAACATAAGTCACATATGTGAGAGTGAAGTGAGGCTACTTCGAGGAGACTATTGGAGCATAGTTCTCTCAAACTCTTGCAGAACCAAGGAGATGTTCACGGCTATATAAACATAAACATGAGAACTAAAAACCTCATCAGGGAGGTAGTTGTGTGAGGTAGATCATCGTTTACACAAACGACAGAAAGTTCAAGGACATCACGTCTACTGATCAGCCAGTAAAGTAAATATACTTTCACAATGGAAGGTTCAAGGGTGGACACCTACCTATCATATGCAGCTATCCATCGTAGAATCTATTACCACATCGAGTCAAAATGTTTTTGATTAAATCAATTTCATTCATTTCAGGGATTATTGGAAAAATTCGATTTTGGAGTTTTGAATGAGAAATTAATTCAAACGTTGTTGAGGAAAATATGAGACCAATTGTTGGTTCGTAAATGTGTAGACGTGCACGAAGTAAGTAACATAAATGTCAAAACCGATCTGGTCCTTTGTGGGCTTGCAGATATTTTGACCCAAATTTGAAATGAATTTTTTCTCAAATAAGAGCATATATTTGCCAAATTTTATCTTGGAATTAAAAGGGTAAATATTGAAAGTTACATTTAATTAAGATAGTAATTTTGGAAATTGCTCTATAGAATAATCAATTGATTTTCAATATTAAATGCTCCATTAGGTCAAAATTTTCACTTATACCCTCATGACACTCGTATAAATAGGGAGTAAATCTTCTAGGTTTCACACAACTGAAAATTACAGAGAATTCTCTATTGTTTTACTCTATGAATTTAAAAGTAATTTTTGGTGATAGGAGAAGGCGAGATTACGGTTTGCTGATAACTGCAGAGGTGCTACTGATGTGCTCATTATGTTGTTGTATCATGGGAAATAGACGTCCGAAGTTTCACAAGCACTATAGGAACAGGCGAATTTGTCCTAAGAAAATTGCGTTCGTGTAGACCTTAACTCATTTCCTTTGATTGTTCATTTAAAATCAGTTTGATTTACATATTGTTGTATCATTCGTAATTTTATATTGTTCATTTGAATAATAATATTTTATCGTACTATTTATTCTTGGATTAACATGATGTCTAACAAGCAATAACAATCAAAGAGCGTGAGTGTGTCGATCTCTGATTGATTAGTACACTCGATCGATCATTTTCTTTCCTCGGGTTTACAACTTGTCTTAAAACAGTTGTCTGAGCAACCGGGATATTTGTTGGTACATGCACACGGGTCAGCTGCACAAGTACGAACACAAAACTTTAAATTACAATGGATTAGGTGAGTAAAAGTCGACTCGAAAAATCAAATTATCTAAATCGATGTGAAAATACTCGACCGTTTTGACTTGATTCATAATTTTATAAATCTGACTTGAAAAAATTCATATAAAATTAATGGATTTGTTTTTAAGTTCGAGTCAAGTCGCTCAATTACGTCTGATATATATATCACATGTGAAGAAATATATGTGTATTGTATATGGTTATAGAAAACTATTTGAATTGGAACTAATTAGTATCATAACATTATAAATGCTTACAATTAAATTTAAACAAAAACTCAAACGACTCTACTCGACTTGAAAATTTTTCAAATAAAATTTAAGTTATAAAATAAAAACTCTTAAACTCGACTAGCTCGAATTTTTTTAACTTGACTAAATCGAATGTCCACCCAACAGTAGACTACAAATTAGCGTTCATACTTCATACGCTCATGGCAACCTCTTTTTCTTTTCATTTTTCTATTTGTTCCTTTAATTTATCATATTTATTTAAAATAAGTAAATTTGTGAAAAATGAATCATTTAGTTATAAATTGATGTTTTGATGATAAAAGTTTTTAATGTTCAAAGAAAACAAAATCAAAATCACGATATAATTTAATAAAATAAATAAAAATTAACTTATCGATCGATTATTTGTGACATTTTATAATTAATGTGATGTACAAAAAAGACGATTATTAACTACAAAAAAATTAATTGCTTGAAATTACCATGGTACTATGTTTGCCATTTATATATGCAAAGCAAAACTGGGTTGTCAATAACTAAATTTGTTGTGTAATAATAAAAAAATGTCAAGTGATTTGTTAGAGTTAATTGCACCACACATTCCCAAATTATGATTTTTATTTTAAATTGGTCCCTTAATTTTTAAATGTTCTAATTTCAATCCCAAACTATGGTTCTCATTCTAAATTGGTCCCTAAACTTTTTAAATGTTCTAATTTCATCCTCAAGTTATCGTTTATACCACATAGTAGTATGACGGTTTTATGGCCATTAACAATTTTTCATGACCATTAACAATTTTTATGACGGGTTTATTAACATAAGATATGGTTAATATATATTAATAATTTGGGGATGAAATTAGAGTATTCAAAAAGTTTGAGGACCGATTTAGAATGAGAATCATAGTTTTAGGTTGAATTTGGAATGTTCAAAATTTTAGGGGACCAATTTAGAATAAAGGTCATAATTTGAGGATGAAGTTTAAAATGTTTAAAAGTTTGGATATTAATTTAGAATAAGGATCATAGTTTGGAGACATGTGGTTTAATTAACTCGATTTGTTGGTTATTTATACTTTTAGTTCTAGAACTTAAGGATGAAAGTGAGAAACTATTAAATAGTTTAAATTACAATATTAAACATTAAAGTTTTGAGTATTTTGGTTTAATCATAAATTTAACCTCTTTATAGTGAATGGAAAGTTAGTCTATCTATTTTAATTATAAAAAAAATAAGAAATTAGTCTAGTTGTTGGTAAATACATGAAATTGAACGACTTATTTTTGTTAATTACTAATTTTTACCAACTCATTGCTTATAAATTCTAGAATTTTTGATTTCATGACAATGTTTAAAAATGTTGCTCATTATACTAATTTATCGATCTTTGTTTGTATGATGACCAAATTTTGATAAATGGTATTTTTTTTTTGACAAATTCTAATCCTAATGAGGAGAGGAATGAGACTAGGGATGTCAAATGGGCGGGGAGGGTGCGAAGGGTACTCTTCCCACATCCATCCCCGCCAAGAATTTTCATCTCTATCCCCGCCCCACGACCTATTGTGAATACAAAATCTAAAACCATATCTGCCTCACAACCCGCAAGACTAAAATCATCCACGTCCCATTACCCACGTGAATCCTGAGGCCCACCTAATTTTCTCTTTACCCGCTCCGTAACCATTTCTATAATATTTTTATAACTATTAGTTAAAAATATAAATCAAATTTGTTATGAAAAAAGTATCAATTACCCGTCATTCAAACTCTCAACACATAGTGAAATTATTCTAATTGTCACAAATTTTTTAAATAATAATATGCGAAATTAAAATTGTACAACAAAAAAGTTTGGACTAAAAAGATACTAAAGTCTATTGTAAATGATCAAAAATAGCACAAATAACATATAAAATAATATTTTAATTGTTTAACAAATAAATATTGCAAAAAGAACTAAAAAACATAATAATTAAAAAATAACCTTAAAAAATAAGAACAAATACCGATAGAATCTAAATAGCATACACTATTAAGAAAATAAAATAAAAAATGTAAAAGAATAACATATATATATATATATATGGTGAGGACTGAAGAGAAAAAAACCTTAAAAAGAAAGCATAACGACAGACAATAATAAATAATAAACTAATAAACATAATAAATGTTACATATATATATATGTAAATTTTCATAAATATTTTAAGATAAGTCAATGTAAATTATTTTAAATTTGACTCTGATTCAAATTGATATATTAAAAAATATTTATAAATTTGATATGATAAATTTCAAACTCAATTATATACATATATATTTATTGAATTTTTTATTAATATCCCAATAAAAAGTCAATATAAATTATCTTAAATTTAACTATGATCCAAACCATTTTTATATTTTTAATAACATTTATAATAACATTTATAAGATCTGTTGGGGTGGGTGGGGACGATGCGGGGTGAGTGGAGATCATGCGAGGCGGCTACAAAGGCATATTCACGTCTTCTCCACCACCCACGACGAATCTAATTTTTATCTTCATTCCCACTCCACAACTCGCGAAATTTGTAACCATTCCTGCCCAATTGAATGCAAAGTAGGGTGAATCCCTGTAAAACCCGCCCTATTGACATCCCTAAATGAGACTTTAGGAGAAGAAAAGAATGTTCCTAATGAGTCTAAAATTTATAACATAAGGGAATAAGAATGAACAAAGATGAGCAGCTTGATAAATCGGCCTAATATATTTGCTCAAAAATTGTACTTCTTTCAAAAAAAAAAAGTAGTGAGATAAATTTCATAATTATAAAAATAAAATCTCTTAAAAGTTATTAGATAAAACCCGTTGTTTCTAAACATTCAAAATAATAATGAAGTAATGCCTAACCGCATTAAAAATATGACTTTTCTCCATCCGATGGTACTAGGGATAGGATGTAAAAAGCTGACTCGATTCGAAAATCCGACTAAAACTTGCTCTGATTATAACTTGTTTTGATTCGAGGAACTGATGATCTGAAACCGATATGTAATTAACTGTTGTTGACTCGAACCCGAATTGGACCTGATACTTTAGTAACTGAACCCGACTTGCACCCCACTGATACGAACCCGAACCCGAGACTAACTTGACAAATAATCGCTATAACCTGACTGAAACGATCCGAGATCCGATTTTACCTGGCATGTTAATTGACCCGACCTGAACTGATATTGATCTGACATATAATTTAGGAAGTCTATGATTTGATGATTTTCAAGAGAAAATTGAAGTATTCGAGAAATTATGAATTTATCATATTATAACGTGAGAAATTAATTGACCAATATGATGATATTTTTATTCATTTTAGCCCCTAAAACTTTATTTTTAGCCGAAATTGACCCATATATATTTCTATTTTTAGTAATTTATTCGAATAATATTTTTGTTTATTCTAGTCCCTACAATTTAATTTTTAGTCAAAATTGCCTCATATTTATTTATATTTTTGAATTTAGTCCAATAATATTTTTGTTTATTCGAGTACCTAAAATTTAATTTTTACTCGAAATTGACCCTTATTCACATTTTGCAATTAGTTCAATATTTTTAATATGATAATATTTTTGTTCATGTTAGTCCCTAAAATTTTACTTTTAACCAGAATTAACCCCTATTTATTTTATATTTTGTAATTTAGTCCAATATTTTTGATATGTTGATATTTTTGTTCACTCTAGTCCCTAATATTTTATTTTAGCCGAAATTGACCCTTATTTATTTGTAATTTAGTCCAGTATTTTAAATATGATGATATTTTTTTTCATTCTAGTCCCTAATATTTATTTTTAATGTGATTCTTGTTCATGAAAGGCATTAAATAATTCACTCGAAATGACCCAACCCAAAGTCTATCGACTATTTGTATCGAACTCAAACTTAATACGAATTCGAAACCTGAATTAACCCGACCTGATATGAACCCGACCTGAAGTCCACCCGAGCCCAAAATAACCCTTCAATTAACTGATTCGGACCCGAACTGTTTTGACCTAATATGAAATTGACTCACACCTGACCCGAGTCGAGTCAAAACGTGAAATCAACCTGTATTCGATTTGACCCGACCTGATACTCATCCGATTACTTGTTTTTACATCCTACATGGTACAAAGAGGGGCCTAATTTCTAATATAAGAACCAAAACACCACCCTATGCATTTATATCAATCTTCATACATATGTGTAGGGCACAAATGTGTGGCGGTGGACCATTTCAATTGAACTTTGGTAGAAGTACTTTTCCAGCCTTAAAAAAAGCTAAAGCATAAAGCACATCCCGTGGAATACAAGGAATTCTATATAATGAAACCCTTTTGTGTAGGTCATTTGTTGCTTCTTCACACCCTAAAGGAAAATCTTACAACTTTCTATTAGAATGTATCGTATTGATACATGAGGTATGGTTCTCCTTGAGTGTCACTGAAAAATTGATATACTTCTAAGTAGTGCCCTGGTTTTCCCAAGTACTTATGTATGTTAGAGGTCATGCGTTCGAAGCTCCTATGCATCGGTTCTTCAACGGTCATGGGTTTCACCGTTCGTCGATTCTTCAAAGATGTAAATTGCACTCTTTAATAACTAATTAATAGACACCCCTAATCTCTCTCTAAAATCAGAAAACAAAACCTTGAAGGTACGTCAGTTTATCCGCTTTGAGATATCCTTTCAAAAAAACATGTGATAGTTATCTAACGTTGTTCGTAAAATTAAAATATTTCTTTGGTGATGTAACTAAAAAAGGGATGGAATTGAAAGCAAATGCTAAATCACCTTGAATGGTGTTAGTCTTATAGGGCAATAATATGTATTTTCCTAGCCTTTGTTCAACTTTTCAAATACCCTACAACATGTTTGTGATTTACAAGGTCAAAAAGAGAACCCCCCACAAAAGATTGGATATGGGAAATTTACAAGGTGTATGTGAAGGGGACAATGGTGGATTTGCTGGATTTTATGCCATTAGTTCCTTATTACAAGTATATATAATCTTGGTAGCTTGATGATTGTGTATCAATGGGGGAGTTGGCTTTAATTTCAAAGATAAAGTTGGAAACCAATCATAGAAACTATGGGCTTCATTTTGTATCACAAAGAATTAGAAGCCCAAAAGCTTCTCTCTGATTTTGTTTTTTGGAAATTGACAAAATTATTCCCCAAGAATGTGAATAAATTAAATTTGATATATTCTTTTAATATTTTGATGTGAATATAAGATATAATTTGTTCATTAATTTTAACTTTTTAATAATGTGCACACAACGGGCAAACAAATTGCTTGATCTGGTCTCATTAACATCTTTTTTTTTACTGAGATCGCTTGATAAGTTTGAATTGGATACCTTTAATTCCACAAATGGTGATTAGTTTATTGATATTTAAAAAGATGATATATAAAATTATTTGTAAATTTTATAGTAGTTTAAAAAAATTCTACTACAACCACAGAGCTTAGGTTGAGATAATGAGGATCTTTTCTAGTATAATCAGTATTTGGGGATTCGATCTAAAAATAGAGTAACTTTAAAACTTGTACTAACATCTATTTTCATTGGCCTCGAAAAAAGAAAAAAAAGGTACATACAAACAGCTGCATAAATATTCTAGCTATTAGAGTTTCATTATATTATTAAAATTTTTGAGTTCATGAATTTCGATTAGAATAAAAAAATTCAATTTTTTGGCTAAGTTTTACACACCCTTAAGAGTAAAACCAACTAAAATAGAATATAATAAAAATTTAAAACATAATAAAGTTGTACTCTATCCACCTAAAAAAAATCAAGTAATCAATTAAGAACCTCTACTTTCTTATTTTTCATTTTCAACTTTTTAATTAAAAGAATATAATATAAAAGAACATTTCCTATGAAACAAACACTATATGTGCACCTAGAATCGCCACGTTTGATTATTAAGGAAGCAAACATTGTCCATTCTTTTCAATTTCAGATTTTTCATTCTTCTTTTTTATTAAATGCAAAGCTAATTCAAATGCAATCTACATATCCAAAATTCCCTTCTTATCTTATCTGATCACTAATTCATGCCATTACAAGAGACATTACATGCCAGCTAATTGACCCATAGACGGCCACTACAATATTTGCTTGGATCGGGGGACATTGAATTTGGGGTCAAATTCCTTCATGTGCTTGTCCCTTCTAATCAGAAGTGTTAATTGAGCGAGTTGATCGCTAGTCGAATAGTACTCGTCATGTGCTTGTTAAAAAAATCTCGTTATTTAACTCGTTTCTCGTTAAGTTCGATAAAATTTTGTCATACCCATGCTCGTTAATAGATCTTGTTGCTCGACTCGACTCATTGTTTGTTAAACTCACTAAAATGTTTATTTTGTTTTTTTAAATATAGATAAAATCTAGTTATACTATTAGAGCTAATTAATATAAACATACAAATTCAGAAGAAAAAATGTGAAGACTAGGGAGATAAATAAACGAACTTATCATGACTGAGTTAGAGATGAAGTCGATATTCGAGTTTGAGACTTTTTTTAGTTTCTCAACAATCTTCGATATTTATATGAGTAAATCACCTAGCAAATCACTTAAATTTTCTAGAGTTTTCAACTAGCATTTAAACTTCTTAGAACATAATTTTTTTGAGGTAATCACAAAAACCCTATACAAAATTATAAAAAAAATAACGAGCTGCTCGTGAACTTATCAAATCGAGTTGTGTCTTGCTCGACTCAACTTGCTAAAATATTGAACCTAGCTCAAATTCGAGTTGAGTAAACTTAAGTCGAACGTTGGGTTAATTTTAACTAAATTAAGCTCAAGCTGTTTGCAAGCTGCTCAACTCAATTAGACCCCAACTTCCAATTATATATTCTCTAAAATTCAACTCAATTTTTATTGAAAATATAATATACTTATCACATCACATTTAATGGTAAATTTCTCGACAATGACACAATGTGAATGGTCCTTATGGGGACTTTCTTTGGGCCTTTGCTCCCCAAGACCAGGATCTTTGATGGTTTGAGATTGAGTTTGAATTTGAACTTTATTTCTTGATTATTACATGTGAATAGTAACTTTGTAGACATTAATATTACATCGAATAGAATTAAAATTATATACTATCAGTTTAGATGATAAAAATTTATTGTCTCGTTCTAGTTTCTTTTTGTATGTTTCAACACTAAAAAATTAAATTTTAGCCATTAATTTAAACCATAAACCCTAAAAATACACCATGCCCCTACCCCTAAACTATAATCTTAAACTTTAACCCTAAGCTTAAATTTTTAGTGTAGGGGCGCCGAAAAAAGTAGAAGATTTCTAATACAGTTCAGAGTCGAGATGGTATGTATAAACCGTACCGGTCGGACTAAAAGGTTAAACAACCTAAAACATGAAAGGAGATCGATCATGGACAGGACACACAAAAGAACCATGGCCATAGGAATTCATGGTGCTTAGAAAAAGAAAGCAACCCAACATATCAGAACATTATGAGTCCATATCCCAAATATCATATTAACTATTGAACTTTGGGTAGCCACTCGCCTATATATGTAGACTAGGGGATGAAGACACTTAGTTTAGGACAAGGTTGTACCCCCACCAATTTAGTTTAGGACAAGGTTTTCAAGGAGATATCACCGGTCAGAATTTGTATAATGCATGCATGCATGCTAGCTGTTGCCCTGCTGCCATTTTAGTGGTGATGATGATATCTTATCTTGTAACAGAAACAACCAAACAAACAAAGGCCGATGAGATTCACACACTTGTTGTAGGGCCTTATTGAACCTGAGATATCAGGCACTTGGTTTATATTATCCAGAGCCGGCTAACAGCAAGAGCACCCTGAGCACTCGCTCAGCCCCTACTGTTACGGGCCTCCTAATATCAGCAAAAGTTTTATTTTTAATTGTAAATGCTTAGCACAACTCAAACAGCTTAAATAGGCATTTGTTATTTTGTTTTAACATTTTCTCATAATATGGGCCCCACCTTATAATAGTTACGCCATATCCATTGCTTTTTTACTTTTACTATTTTGTGGTAATATAAACGGTAATTTAAATTTTAAACTTATAAAACTCAATCAAAACAAACAATAAACAATTGATTAAACAAACGGTGCTATATTAAAACTAATATTTTTTCAAGTGACAATATTCTAAGTTAATGACTGTCTTTTATTGTTTTAATTGTATTTAAAATAAATTTTTAATAAAACAATGAAAATAATATGATAAAAAGAGTTTAATCGTGTTTCTATTATTAGTAAATAAAATTTTAAATTAATAGTTTAAATAGACCGAGTACAATTTTGTTCTATAAAGGTTTATTTTTAAGTTCTCGCTCAAAGCCCTAAAAATATTCGAGACGGCCCTAATATTATCTGCTGCTGGTTTATGGCTTTGGAATTAGTTTACATTTGTCACCTTTGTAATTTGTTGCTTCTCCAAGTCTTGTCTAAGAAAACTATGCATCCGGATGAGATGGTAAGAATAGGATTGTAGTAATTTATGAGGTTTATCCTTTTCAGTTTGGACGGATAGTCGTGATGGTCGGGATGTTAAAGAGAAAAAGTAGGTAAGAAGAGAGGTAAAAGTTGGGATATGGCCTTGGGATGACGATTTCCCCCTTCGATTATATTTGTAGTCTTATGACATGGGTGCTAGGTGTAGGGTTCGTAGAATATAATAAGTGCGATAAAATTAGCTGGTCAATTAGATAGACTTAATAATAATCATGAACCTATTTGATAGAGACGGTGATGAAGACGAGTCTTCATAGTTCAGCCCCCAAAGCTTGATATTGCATGTGGGGGAAAATTGGTCAAATTATTTACAAGGTCCCTGTATTTTTTTCCTTTTTTCACTCTAATTGGAGAGAACCACCATATTTAAGTTTCACTGCCTGAAGTTGCCGACTCAACTGTCATCATCACCAAACTCAAACTAGCCACTTGCTGGATCTTATCTGAGTTGATCCATCAAATTCAAAGGTGATTCTCTAAAGAAAGAAAAGCTACAAGGCAACATCATGGGAATGCCACTGTGGCCTTCCACTTCGCCATTGGCGCACGTGTATCAGGGCCTGTATATATACCCACACACATCACACATGCACATGTTGCATGCACCCATTGCCCACCAACATGGGAGCTGGGGATTTTGTTTAGATATGGAACCAAATATGTAAAAAAATGAGTATTGAACCATGCAACATCTTAGAACTTATAAAATCATTGCCTACACCGTATAAAATATTCATAAGAGACATTACCATGATCATCTATGTTGAAAGGTGGAAGGTCAAATTCATAATTATTTCAACATAAAAAAAATTTATGCATGGAAGACAAAAGTCTCTCTCAGGATCAACGTAAGTTCATCTATAATATTTGTAACCAATTAAAAAACTAGTATTTATCGACTTCGTAAAATAGAAAGATGAAATTCACCTAAAATCCTAAGCTGGTTTCTGTTACATTCCTCTCTTTTTTTCCAAGTAAACTTGTAATCAGGTTTGTTAAAAGACATTGTCAAAAAACCAAATTTAATTACAAAAGTGGAAAAGAAAATGATGCCAAAGAATAGCCATTGATTTCCTGGCCCTGCAAAAAGCAAAAGATTTAAACCCCAGGGTTTCCCAAAAGAGGGGGCAGCCAGATATTATTTGGGGCCAAAGTTAATTTATTTTTACGTCAGTCAAAAGGGTAACTTAGCAAGCAATTAATTAGTGTCCTCATAATCAAAGAACCAATTTTTAAAGAGTGACTTACAAGCACTAATAATAAAAATGTTAGTTCAACCGATAATCTCTTAGTCTAATAGATTGAGACATATTAATTTTTTTTAAATAAGAATAACTATTCAAATTTTAACATTTTAAATAAAATAAAATAAATTAAGAAGTTCGCTCTATATGAGATGGATTTTTATGCCTCATAAGACTAAAGAGGGATTAAATGAACCGGAAGTTCGATGTATAATGTTAGCTTATTAAGTTAAATAAATGAGCATGAACAAAATTTTTATGTTTGTTTAATAAACGGACGAACACAAACAAATGTGTTTTCAGTTCTTTTATGTTTACGATCAAGCTTGTTTACCCGGTTCCCTTTTTACTTTTATTTTTTCACATTTTAAATAATAAATATTGGTGAAAGCAGGGAATAAATTGAACACATGGTGAAATTTGGAGTTCAAACTATGAAGCCTAAGGAGCTTAAGGACTAGTGGTGTAATTTCACCATTTTGTCAAACATATAAGCGAAGAATTCGCTAATGTTAAACGAACATGTTGACAAATGTTAAACGAACATGTTCACGAACACTAAACAAGAGAACACAAACACATTCAAAAATAAATAAATGAACATGAACACTTAAAAATTTAAACGAACACGAATAGAACATGAACATCTTCAAATACAAATAAACAAATGTGAATAAAATCTTATTTATTTAAACTCGATTCATCTATACCCCTTAAACTAAAGCACAAATTGATATAATAAGTGGGGTCAGTTCAAAAAACACCCTTCATCATATTATATAATTAGACATAGACAGTGCAATTGATTAGCATTAGTATTATAAAGCCTACCCTTCCCATTACTCTCAATCATTTCAAAAAAGTTCCCTCCTTATTCAATCTCACCATTTCTCTTGACTTTCATTTTCATAGTTCAATCCCTTCGGTTGATGCATCAACCATGTCTGTTGCAGGATATTCAGGCCCTGGTAGAATGTTCAACAAGTCGTTCCACCGTAGGAACAACTCCGGCGAGCTCGACGTGTTCGAGGCTGCACGGTATTTCACGGGGTACAACGATGCGGGTAGTGGCTACTACAATTGCGGGACATACAGTCATAGGATCATGCGGGACGAGAGGCAGCAGCCGTGGAGGGGAGGCAGGGTCAGCTTGGATGTGCCAATGAGACATCATCCCATTGTTCAACCAGCTCATGTGGTGGAGAAACAGATCAAAGAGAAGAAACACAAGCAACCGAGCTCCCCTGGTGGTAAACTTGCTAGCTTCTTGAACTCGCTTTTCAACCAAACGAATTCGAAAAAGAAATCGAAATCGACCACACAGTCCATGAAAGACGAACAAGAGAGTCCTAGTGGAAGAAGGAAAAGGCGGATCAGCATTAGCCATTTCCGTAGCTCGAGCACGGCGGATACCAAGTCGTTGTACTCCTCTTCGAATTCGGGTTTCAGGACACCGCCGCCTTACGCGCACACGCCCGCGAAAAGCTACAAGGACTTTAAAAGCTATCTAGATCATAAACAGCAGGTATCATCATCTATGTCAAAACCAACAGCTTTACAAAATGACACAACAGACTATTCTTGGTTAGATGAGAAACTCGAGTTCATCGACGACTACTCGGAAAAACAACAGACTAGGAACCGAGAGCAGAAAGATTACAGGAAGTTTGGTGAGGTCGATGACGGTGCGGATAGCGATTCGAGCTCCGATCTGTTCGAGCTACAAAACTATGATCTAGGCATCTACTCAAGTGGTTTACCTGTGTATGAAACAACACATATGGACAACATCAAAAGGGGAACACCAATTTCCAATGGTGCGCTATGAGACCAAAACATTTTTCAACTTGATGATGATGGGGTTCCATTTGTTTCCATTGCCATTGGAGGACACTAGATTTTGCTGTCTTTTTTTTTTTCTCTTATTGCTAGCTTCTTTGAATGCTTTATTTTTGTTCCCTCTGTATGTACAGTTTGGAATGTTTGTTTGTCTTCACTTTCTGTCTTATTTTCTTTCCTTGGAGCTAGCATTTCAATGGTTTGCTTAGATTGTGGCATGATTGATGATGATTTCCCCACTAAATCTCTTACTTTGGACCACTAACAATCATAGGTTGACACATTAATTAATACTTTCCTACATGTACGTGTGATTCATCTAATCTTTGCCTTTTCTCTGCTTTCCCCTTCCTATACTGTTGTTTTCATGTAAAACAAAGTCATTAAGTTCTTTAATGATAATAGTGGGTTAAATTAGGGATGGTAAAGGATCAGGTCGGGTAGGTTTTTGATCGACTCACATCTCACCCAAAATGTAATATTTCAACCCGAATCTGACCTGATATTTTATGATGCTCCACCTGACTCGAATCCGACCTGAATTGTAAAATAAAAATTCAAACTCAATTCGACTTGGCCCGACATAAATAAAATAATTTTTTATTTTTATTCAATAAAATAAAAAGTTAATTGAAAAAAATACAAATAGAGAGATCCACTAATTGGACTAGTGGTTTAGGATGTACATTTTGTCCCATCTTATATAGGTTCGAATCTCAGCATGGGAATGTAATATCTCACATTTAATCCAAAAAAATACAAATAGAAAGGGGACAATATAATAATTATTCTATTTTTATTGCACAAAATAGGGAGATAACTGGAATATATATAATGTATTATAACAATTATACTTAAATATTTAGAAATAAAATAAACTAATATTTTGGATTGGATCATGCAAATATTTTTCACCTTAAACCCAAACCTAATTTGAACTCAAATTTTTCTTTAAATATTCTTTAAATAGTTTGGGTCAAATGATCATCTCTAATTTAAACTATAGAAAAATTATAGAACGTAGAAAAAAAAAGTAATGTAAGGATGTCATGTCACATATCATATCATCCCAATACAACACTTTCACCCTAAAATTATTAAGAGTTTGATAAAAAAAATTATCCAATCAAACAACTAATGTTTTGCATATGTCATAGGTTTTGTAGTTGAAGCAAATGGACAAAAACCTTAACTACATGATCCATTAAGAACCAACTTTTGTACATATATGGATAAGCTTTGTCTAAAGTGAAAATCATAGCTAATCATATATTTATACCTAATTATTTGCATACATAAATGGTTTAGCATCAAGCAAAAACAAAGTGAGTTGACCTTAAGCATGATCAAATGATGGAATTTGCCATAGTTAAAAAGGTACAAAGTGATTGTGCGAAGTGTTAGGGGTTATATTAGAAATTTAGGGGTGTCAAATTATAAAATTTTAGAAAGTGCAAACTTAAATTATCGACAAAAAATATATGAAAAAAGACATAAATTACATAAGAGTTTAAAATTTATAAGAGTGTAATTGCTCCTTCGACACCTCCCACGATCCATCACTGGTCGGTAGCCTTTAGTGAAGGAAAGAGGACACAAAAAAAGCCTATTAAAGGGCATGATGCCATACAAAATGATACATTATGCACCAAAAGGAATCCAGCACATAGCCTGCAGGATGGGCCTTTTCCTGTGAATATTGCAAAGTAAAAAAAAAATGTGATTACCATGCTTGATAGAAGAGAAAGAGGAGACAAAACAAAAGCTAGGCTTGATAGAAGAGAAAGAGGAGACAAAACAAAAGCTAGGGTTTTTCTTTCTTTTAGGCAAATGAACAATCATTCTTCATAAACAAAAAGCTGATATAACAACTTTCCGGTCGAAAAACTGCTACCGCTGCGAGATTGACTCCATTAATCTTCCCTTTTAATTCACCTAACAAGTTGCTTTATGACCCTGTTTCCGATACGGTATCGAACCTTATTTCCGAGGCGTGGAAAGGGGCTTATCGAGAATGGTTTGATGACCGATTATGATTATCAGAACAAGATCCGGATTATTCTGCAGGTCGGAAATCATTGTGTTACATGTTTATCCTAAACAACATGATCAAGCATCATGTATAAGAAGCCTAATGATACATTCCTAGTAAACATGATGTTGGCTTGTCAACCAAGGAACCATATTCGCTAATGGATATTAATGAGGTCAAGTGTCTGGTTAATAATCATATATAAATGCATTATTAGAGAAGGCATCAAAGACAAGTTCAAGCCTTTTGCTCCACATGGATTGCATTATTATGTTGTTGTTGGACTTAACTCAGTTCTTCAACCCACCAACCAACCAACGTATGGTAAATTTGAGGTTCGAATCCTAGCTGCGACTCGTTCCCGGTATTCACAAACCGTGGTTTCTTTCATACCGGGAAAAAGGAGAGACGATCAAAACCTCCGATGCAAGGAAGTTTTCACATACAGAGTTCATCTAGAAAATTATTCCATGGCAGACTAGCAAGCTAATTCCAGAATCCTACAGGGAAATGTTGGGTCTGCTATCTGCCTATCTGAATTTTACTCAAGTATGCAAGGATAGACGCATGACTTTATATATTAGGGGGAGAACGTATAAAATTATAGCAAGGTAAAAATAAATTTTTAATAAAAAATATACATAATTTTTTTAAAATTATATACGAATTTTTAGATAACAACCGCCCCACCGGTCCACCCTGCTGGTAGGTCTCTAAATCCAATAATTTTATGACTATCAAATATCCTTGGTAATCGTCATTTTAGCATAAGCTTGTGACTAGTAATAGAATAGAGGCGGCTATGCTAATGAAAAGCCTGCCAAATATTGCAACTATAAGGAATGGACCGCACATAAAATGTGGGCTATATCTAGTATTTTGAATAACTCAAAATTTTGAAGCTTTAATTGATTAATTACGTTTCACAGCTAATTAATTTCTCTATTAACAACAATTTAATTTTGTATATTTAATTTGGAGGTTTTAATTGATTAATTATGCTTCACTGAAATCCAAAGGAAAAGATAGCATGCTCCACTTAAATGATCTGAATGCGAGCAACTGTGTATGTGATTTTATCATAATTTAAAATTTAATATAAATACTACTTCATACCCGAATAGAATATCGGAAATAGATGAAAACCAATATAATTGTAAATAAAACTATTGACTTATTCTATTTTGAATTAATATTACAAAAATCAGAATTTTAAGAACTCATCAATGAAAATATAAGGATAATAAACACCTAAAACAAATATATATATATATATATATAATTTCAACATTTATTTTGTAATAAAACTCTAAATTAAATATATAAAAATTAAACAAATATATTCTTCGATTTGTTAGTAATACTATAGAACTCAATTGTATTAGAAATAGGCTTAATAGTCAAAAAGATGCTCAATATATACTTTTTTTCTAGTTTGGTGCCTAATGTTTTTTTCGGGCCACTTTGATACTTAACGTTTCGTTTCGTAATTCAAATTGGGTTTTTCCGTGACGGACGTTAAATTTTTTTTGTTATCCAATAAAAACACGACACGTGACATATTCTGATATTTTTTTAAATTTTATTTTTCTAAAAATCAGAAAATATTTAATTTTATAAAAAACCCAAAATTTTTAATTTCTCTAGAACCCCCAAACTCAAACCCTAGACCCCTAAATTTCTCCCCTCCCACCACTGATTCAACCACCACCGGCCACCCTTGTTTTCGTCGGCTCCCCCACGACTGAAAGTGTCATGATCTCATCGTCGAAAATCGGTGGATGAACCGTCAATTGCTTTATCGACGAACGTTCAAAAATGAAGAAAAAAGAGACCGATTGGGCTTCTAATCGACGGCTAGAGAGTGGAGGATGTTGAACGGTGAGGTACCCGATGCTTGGGTGGTGAACGGTGAACTGCCGGCGTGTGAGAGATATCGGGCGGTGAGGGAGATGTGATTAGAGGGTTTGTTTGAAAGAAAATAAAAGTTTGGATTTTTTCTAAGAAATACATAACTTTAAAGTAATTCATAAATTAATTAAATAAATAAAGCATGCCACATTTTATGTTATAATTAGTTAACGAAAAATTTTTAACGACTGTTGACGAAAAAACTCAATTTAAGTTACGAAATGAAACGTTAAGTATCAAAGTAGCGCGAAAAAACATTAAACATCAAACTGAACAGAAAAGTATAGGTAACTATTAAGCCTTAAAATAAGTTGGATCAAACTCCTAATCAAAATATAAAATTCTGTCCACGTATTTTTATATCCACATGAATGGAATACCATTTATCAATACCTATGTATGTATGTATTGTATGTATGTATGGGTACAAAGGCAATAGCAAAATGCAAAGTTGAGTGGACTATTTTTTTCATAAAGCAAATTGCAGCTTTTGACTCACATTAATGGCTTTGGCAAGGAGATTAGGTTGGTGATGGCCTGATGGGGACACATGCACCTTCTTCCTCAGTGCTTCATATATGCCCTTTCTTCTTGTCCTTTTGGGGTTTTTCTTTAAATTTTTTAAAAATAAATTATTTATTAGAATTTTCATTTTTATATACTTATGTTGTTTTTTTCCGTCGGTTGTTTAATTTGATAAAAAAAATTAATAGTCTAAGGAAATTTTTTTGAACAATCTTATTTAAGAAGAGGGAAAATGAGAAATTTGCTCTTATTGATAAAATAATGATCTTAAAAAAATAAAAATAAAATATATATTTCAAATAATTCGAGAACTAAAGATATCGTTTTACCGATAAAATATTGGAGTATCAGAGATCTAGTTGGTCATTACCATCTTTTGTCTTAAAGAGTATTAAATTGCATTGACATTGGACAATATGAAGTGGTCCTATCCTAAAGCCTAAATAGAAGCAATAACAAAAAATGGGTTAAATGCAATTATCATCCTCAAAATTGTGCATTTTCTTACTTTGCCCTTGAATAAATTTTTAGCAGTTTTAGAATACAACATACAAATTCATCTAAAATAGTGGACTAATGGTGACAAACAATTTCAGAAGGCAATTTGATAAAAAAAAGTTTATTTATGGGGTAATATAAGAAAAGTGAATAATATTGGGTAATATATGTATTTAACCCTAAAGATTTTAGAGAATGAAAAGCAGTTTTCAAAGGTTTCCGTTCTTATCCGTAGAGAAAAAGGGTCTGTGCACAGTGAATTACTGCACAATGGACAAGTTGTTGCAGAAACACATAGGGAGAATGCCTTCGGCTGCCATTTCATGCAAGGTTGGGTTGAGTCTAAGATGGCGCCTTAATTTAAAGTTAAAAAGAAAACACAATTGAATTATAAAATTACAAATTAATTTTAGAAATTTATCAAAAAATCACAAACCTAAAATGTTGTAATAAAATATAACATTTTAACTTATAATTACAGTTTAAGTTTTGTCTTTTCCTGATATTTTAATTGTTTTAAATTTAAATTAAATTATTGTACTGCATACTCGCATTAAAAATTGGTTACAGTGGTTGATAAAGGAAAAGGAAAAGTTGATTGTCAGGTTCAAGTGCCTCACTGCCTAATGTGCCCACTTTCTAGGTTTTCTGGATTAATTCCACCCAACATGCTCAAGTTATGAAATGAATTTAAATTAATTCTAAAACTTCGAACCGTTATGATTGAGTCCTTAAAGTATTGCATCAATAACGTTCTTCCATCAGCTCGAGCGTTAAACTCCAACTCAAATTCAACACGAAGATAGTTAACATTCAGTTACAAGCTGTCTATTTCTTAAGTATACATGTGCTTACGATTCGATCCACGTTAAATCTGAACAGACATTAAATTGACGGCTAGGATGAAGTTCAGGACCAATTTATAATTTTTGAACCCTGGGGGACGTTTGGTAAATTGACCCTTCGTTTTTAATACTTTTAAAAGGTGGACACGTGTAGACTCACCAGGATGTACAGATGTCAAGCAGGGTCTTGTCATATCTCAACATGTTTATCCGAGATGAAAGCAATTTTCAATTAATTTGTGGGGTTGCAATTTCTTCTGCCACTGACCCATTTTCCAGCTAAAAAGCTTTCACTCACACCCAAAAAACAAGAGGATTCCAGTGTCTTTCTCTGTGTTGTTACTTAAAAAAAAACTTTACAAAAAATTAATCGTATAAACTAAAATTTACACGCATCTTTTAATTTTAAAAATTAAAATTTTAATTCAAAGATTTATATTAAAGAATTTAAAATTTATATTTAAAATTTAGAATATAAAATATAAAGTTTAGTTTTTAGAGTTAAAAATCTAAGATTTAAGTTTTAAAATTTTATTCATATTAAATTTGATATTTTAAAAAAAAATCATGTCCCCTGCATTATGGACCCCAACTGAGAAGGTGACATTGAAGAAGTTAGGTTTAGTGTTTTAAGCAAAACAAGTAATTTCATTTTTCCTTTTTGATGTCAGATTATTGGATCAAAGTAGGTTTGGTTTGTCTATGGAAGAAGTGATATAAACAAATTTGTCTCCTTGTGGTTTTACTATCAAATTAAACAATTTTCCCAAACATTCAAATAGGATGTTTTGTCCATTGTCAAAAAAAGAGAGGATGTTTTGTCAAGGAATCTTCATATCCCGTAAACCAATGTGTTGTCAATAATGGTACCAAATCCAAACAAAATGAAAATCAAGTTAGATTGTAGGAGAGTTAATTTGTCAATATCAATAGTTTTTGTTACGGGTGTTTATAGTTAATTAAAATATTACAATGGTTTATTAGATAAAAATGTTTAGAGAAAATATGCTCTAATTATATTAAAAACAGAATCTGGATACTAACTATTGTAGTATTTTTATTAGCTATAAACACCCCTAATTTTTAAATTTCTTTTAAACTTTATTTAACAATTAAAATTTGGATTCGTATCTAATACATCGGCTGAAAACTTTTAGTTTTTACAAGAGTTTTAGTTTTAGGGTTTACGGATGTAGTT
This sequence comes from Hibiscus mutabilis, assembly GCA_019671005.1. Classification (NCBI taxonomy): domain Eukaryota; kingdom Viridiplantae; phylum Streptophyta; class Magnoliopsida; order Malvales; family Malvaceae; genus Hibiscus; species Hibiscus mutabilis. The sequence goes on along the minus strand of CM033715.1, from coordinate 3,833,274 downwards.
TAAGGTGTAGAGTTTAAGAGTTTTGGTATAGAGGTTTAGAATTTAGAGATAATAGTTAGAATTTAGAGGTTAGGGTTAGGTCTACGGTTATAAGTTAGGGTTTAGGTTTTAGGTTTTAATCTATAAACTCTAAATTTTAACCCTAAACCCTAAATTTTATTGACGATCACTAAATTCTAAACTGCAACACTTAAACTTTTATACCCTACACTTTAAACTGAATCTTTAACCCTTAAAACTTAAATGCTTATAAAAATTAAAAAATTTCACTGTCAGTGTATTAAATAATTGTCCTTAGATTTTTTGTATAACGAACTTAGATAAAATAATAATTTTTTTTATCTTAATCAATAATAAAAATATAATTATCACAATAAAAATAAAACATTTTTAAAATTTATAAGGTATGTTTTATCGAAACGCGAAAGATTATTTTTTCGATGGAGAAAAACCAAAGGGGTCAAGGATGCAATTTCAGAAAATTGCCTTTGAGACAGAATATTAGAAATAGTAGGAGAGGAAATCATGTTGACTCACAGACCGTGTATCTGCTTCGACCTCACCACATACCTCTGATTAAAAAACCAAAACTTTTCTAATAATTATACAGCTTTACTTCCTCTCTGTCTTTATTCTCTTTCTCTCTGTGGTGGTAAGCAAAAAAAGAAAATTCTTGATAACCCTTTTTTAAAATCCGGGTTATGTTTGTTTTTCTCGAGGGTTTTTGTTGTTGTTTGGTTTCCTAGAAAACTGTAGGAAAAGGAAAGAAAGTTGGGAATCTTGCGACGTCCTTAGTTGTTCTACTAAAGTATTATTTTAACAGGGACTTAACGTTACCACATGTTAATTCCTTTTTTCTGTTAATCTCTGTTAATGTGTTGTTTTCATCCTTTATTTGTTTTGCCTACTCTTTTGTTTTGGTTGATTAAGCTTTTCTTAGCAACTCTGTTTTCTTGGGATTTGAAATGTGAAATAATTTGGAGTTTTGGGTTCTCTTAATCTCTTCTGCTTCAGCTGAAATTATTATGCTTTTTTCAGTAGTTTTAGTCCTTATGGGATTTGGATATCAAAGAATCAGCCTTTACTCGGTTCAATTATTATGAACATGTTCATTAAGTTTTCATTTTCTTTCCTTTTTTTAAAAAAAAAAAAAATTCTCTTCCACTTTCTCTGCAACCAAACGTATCTTTGATTCTCTCTCTTCTTTGTGAACCCTCTTTTAATGTACCCTTTTTTGTTAAATGCTCATGGGAATATCTCTAACTTTCCTTTTTTTGTAATGTAATGTTAAAATTTAACTAACACACTACTGAAATCAATGGTCTGTGTATATTTATTACTCTCTTTTGTTTGTGTTAATGATTTTCTCTTCTTCTTTTTTAACTTCTTTACCAATTATGTGTAGGCATTTACATTATTCATACTAATGGAGTCTTGGAGCTATGGTTCTGAAGGAAAAGGCTTTCTTTTTACTGATGAAATGGATTTGGATGCTTTTGCCAGAAGCAGAAAAGCAATGCTAAGTTGGGACCTCAAGCGTTCTTCTAGTGATATTGAAGTTGTTGAGAGCATGGATTTCATGGATTTTGGTATTTCTGATATGAACAAAAAGCCCTTTTTTGGTAACACTAGTATGGGGATTTTTGGAGCTGAGTTTGGTAATGATTCCACTGCTAAAAGTCTAGTTTCCCCTTCATGTATGGTTTCCTCTAGTTCATATTTTGGTGAAGAAGAGTCTGGTTCCAAGCATTGTAGTTCTTTGATTGACTCCAACAGTCAAGAGTATTCACTCATTGATTTGAAGCTAGGGAGATTGACTGATTACAAGGAAACTTCGGTCCTTTCTCCGGTTCGACCGGCTTTCATGCCTAAGAAAGCTCGGACAATGAGCTCGTTTTCTCATACTCCTTGTTGTCAAGTTTATGGCTGCAATAAGGATCTTAGCTCTTCAAAAGATTACCACAAGAGGCATAAAGTTTGTGAGGCTCACTCTAAGACAGCTAAAGTTATTGTTAATGGAATTGAACAGAGATTTTGTCAGCAGTGTAGCAGGTTGCTTGCTCTTTTTACTATCTTTTGCCCTTCGATTTTGATATGTCTCTATGTTAAATTTGATGTTTATCTTGGCCTGTTTGTAGTTTAAGATCATATTGTTTAACAATCGAAATCTATTTAGAGAGTTTTCATAAATGCAAATGAATAAGTGCAGGTGTTTATCCTTGTAATTGTCATGTATTTCAGCTTGCATATAGGTTGTTTCCTGCAGACCAACCTTTTTCCTTTTGGAGGAATGTCCCCAAGTCTTTCCTTCTATGTCCTTTTCTAGCATTAACTCGACAACATATATTAGGGTGGACCTGCAACATAATTGTTCATTGTTTTGCACTTCCATGACCCGTATTTCGATACATTTGTTGTGTGGTACTAATCGTAAGTCTTGTCGCTACATCAGGTTTCATTTACTGGCTGAATTTGATGATGGTAAGCGCAGTTGTCGTAAACGCCTAGCAAGGCATAATGAGCGTAGAAGGAAGCTTCATTTCAATACCTTTTCTGGAAAATCACATAATTTGCTGCATTCGTATCAAGGTATGACCTATATCTTACCTTTTACATATCCTGAGGCACGTACATTTGAAGCTGAAGATATAAAACTCGAACCTGTTCCAAGGCAGAACCGGTCATGTAATTTAAGCCCTTCACTCTCGATTGCATTGGTACAGGTAGTAAGTCTATGGAAACATTTTAAAACTACAAGATTCATATTGATATATTATAGGCTAACAAGGCTAGGGGGGCTAAATCGGTTTTACAAAATTCATATTGAGAATATAAAAATATTAAAACTACAAGAATTTTTTATAACTGAAGCATTTTATCTTATCTAAAGTCTAACGATCTCATGCGTGCTTTTCAGTATAGGTTCAGTTCGATTTTCAGGCTAAAAACAGAAATAGGAGTTGTAGCAACCAAATTGTCCCAGCATTCTTTGCTTCATTAGATTGTTATAGAATTTAATTTTGCAAAATTTTAACATATTGGTATCCTATGTGGACTCTAAGGTACCAAGTTTCTGGGGACGTCCATATCGAAACAAACACCTTTCGTTGTCCCAAATGTATTTCAAGTTGACTTTCTTCATCCCGAAAGACACGCATACACTAATCAATGTCAGCAGGGTAAATCTGAAGAGAAACCAATGTTTAATGCCCAGTCGGCAATATCGATCGCAAAGGGGCAGTTGCTACCATCATCTTTCTTTCATATGCATGGCAGTGGGAGACAACATGTTCCTGGAACATTTTCATCGGCAACCGAAGCCGTCCATGCTCCTAGTGTAGCATCAACTGTTAAAGAGTTCTCTGGGGTTTCTAGCTCAGACCGTGCTCTCTCTCTTCTGTCAGCTCAATCCCAGGATTTGTCAAGCCATGCGACAGGAATTCAAATGACTAGTCCCTTGATCGATCAAACCGGCCATTCCCATTGTACCTCCGAAAAATATGCTGCGAAAAATACCTTTTATTCATGTGGAATGAACCCCATGGGAGTAAGCCATGCAGGCTCTGTTGCGGTCTCTGATGCTGGTTGTACTGCTAATTTCAACATTCAAGTTCAAAGCTCAGATCTGTTGAGCACTAGATATTGCCTTTCTCCTGAAAACGGAACCACCGTCGATTTGCTTCAACACATCTTCAAAGAGTGGAGCAACAACGGAGCTCCATGCAAGTAAAAGAGGAAAACGAGGACCTGTTTTATTTCCTCACCACATAGTACGCCCAAACATGGTCTTCTAGCCTCAGTTTTTTCCTGCTTTCAAACGTTCGTGAATGTTCTATTCTTCTTGCAGGTTTACAGGAAGAGTTGCAAAAAGTGCTGCATTCAAAAGTTATTTATCTCATCGACGCATTTTACCATAGGCTGTTAGAAACTCTGATACATTCGTAGCACATCCCGTTTTCCGTAGGTATATAACAACACGAATTCTGGATCGGTGCAAGTTCAGTAGTATTTGAAGCTGGTTTAACGTTCATATATGAAACTATTTGAGACATTGTTAATGATCCCATAACTTTGGCTGCACCGAAGGGACAATGTTCAAAGGGGCAACCCAAGAGTCAAGTTTGAATAAAGATCTTCTCCCCTGTAAAAAGGTTTAGAATTTGAATCATTTTGCACCAAGTTCATATATAAATATAAGTGGTTCATATTGACTGGAAGAAGATATGCTTGTCAGTGTACTGCATACGTATCTTTGTTAAAATATTTTGTTTGCTGCTTTCTTGCAGGATGATGTTAATTTAGTCTTTGTAGCATGCTAACTTTTTTTTCTGCATTTCTTCACAGCATGTTGTTACTTTATGACTAAAAAGATTATTCATAAATTCGATGGTTTTAAACACGATACGAAGGCCAACAGTAAATTATTGGACCCAACAATGGATTATGGATGTTAGAATAAAAAATATAGACCAAGTGGTGGGTAGTCACTCTCTTCTTAATAATAATAATAATAATAATAATAATAATAATAATAATAATAATAATAATAATAGTAATTAGGGTAAATTATTTATTTGGTATCTCACTTGTTTTTGTGTTTTTACTTAGTCATTCAATTATTTTTTCTAACAAAATGGTACCTAATATTTTTTATTTCTATTTTGGTACTTTCGTCGGTAAAAATTAACGGCAAAATTAATGTGACATTTTCTCATAACTTTTTTTCAGTTTCTCTCATAAAATAATCACGTTAGTTTTGCCATTAATTTTTAACGGTGGCCAGTGGGGTATGAAAATAGAAATAAATTGTAATGTTAGATATTATTTTACTAAAAAATAATTAGATGACTAAAAAAATACGAGAATAAATAAAATACTAAATTATCTTTCTATAAAAATTATAGCCAGAATTGCATGAACATCGCCACAAATGTTTTCAGCACTAGAAAAACGAAAGATGGCAACACAAATATGCATATGACTAGATACTTAAAATAAAAGATGATAATTAAGAAAGTTTGAGATACAAATTAAAGTTACGTTAAACATATGGCTTAAAGTTCTTATGTAAGGCAGCATGCAGTCAAGTCAGGGCTATCTATATCTCAAGCTTTGTACTTTGCTGCACTAATATCTCTTCTTCATTCCTTGAACATTTGATTGAAACCCTAAAAACATCAATCTGTCAGTCACGGCTGCCCCCAAAATCAAAACAATTCCAGTGTTTATATATATGTGTGTGTTGTTTTCTTACATTGCTGCTGCTTTCGGAAACTGATGCCGCTGCTTGTGGAGAATCTGGGATATACCTAGCCCACTGCATGTTACCCAACAAAAGTAATAAAAATATATACAGCAAAACCTAGCTTTAAATTACCTCAATCTGTTCATACATTTTTAGCTGCTGCACTGAAAGCTTCTCTATGTGGAATCTCAGGATTTGATGCTTTAGTACGCTGTATCTCCTCCCTTTCAATGTAAATATTAGTAACTATGACACACACACACACACACACATATATAGTTTTAAAGCAGAAAACAGCATTGCTTACTTCATGAACCGATTGTAAGCAGATGGGAGCCTGTGTTTCTTCTCAGGGCTGCAGAAGTTTTAATCAAAAGGAAGTATATATTTTTTACCATTAGTAATTGGTATTTTGTTTAGTTGTGAGTATAATAAGTCAAGGGTTACACACGTTTTACAACGAATGGTGCTTTGGGAGACGATGGCTCGCTCGATGTCGATGAACACTGAGTACCCTTCATGAAATCACCGCTGAAGCTCTACTTTCCCCCATCAACATCATGAGTACAAACAAGTTAATTCCATTAACAATCATATCAATATTCAAATCTATTTCAGATATGTTCACGCAAGTGCCCTTATAAATGTACCTGGAGAGTGAGGGTGGTTTGGGGATCGAGGCATTCACCTTGCAACGGAGGCCTGGTGCTGAGGAAGGAGAGGTTACTGCAATGTCCACATTTCACAGTCACAGTGTCCAGCAACCTTTTGCATGGGATCCCAACCTATATATACATACATACATACATATATCATAAGAAACCCTAAGCTATATGTGGTTGATAGAAGTAGAAGTGAATAAAGTACCGCAAGAACAGTGTTGCAGAAGTTGCAGCGGACATATCAGAGATGCTCGGGTTGTGGAACCAAGTCCATTTCAGACTTCTCTTCAAGGTTCATACTATGGAAAACGAGAGATTATGGTGCTATATATATAGCGAGCGAGGTAATTATTACTCGGAATGTGTGGGTGTTTTTAGAAGAAATTTAAGGTTAGGGTTTTTTGATCATACAGGAGGGCCTAGCTAGCTAGTTTGTGGGTATATACCTAAGAAGCCATGGTCTCAAGTCAATCAAGAAAATTTAGGTTTACTAACATTACTACCTAGTAGTCCCAATACTTGTTACTTGCCCTTAATTTTTTTATGATTTTGGGATTCTTTTAGGAGAAATCAGCTTATCTAATTTTCTAATAATTGATATTGTATTATCGATTTTTTTTTGTTTAGGTCATTTTATCTCTCGTACTTTTAAAGAAGGTGTTTAGAGCGTCTTGTGCCTAAAGAAATCTAAAAAAGTTTGTGTCCGGTGAGATTTTAAGTTTGAACCCATACTTGAGCTTAAATGTCATGGATGCATGGTACCACTTAAGTTGTCAATGATCGATTTTAGTTTCGAAATTTAGTGTCTCGTACTTTTATAAAAGATGTTTATATTGAAGAGTTCGTGTTTGATGAGCAGAGAACACTCTAAGAGTACTATACTGATTATTGAGTGTTGGAATAAATGTTCAAAGGACGACGACACTTCACATATATCTCCCAAAAGAGTAGATATATATCCACTTGCTATACTTCACTTCCATTAGTTTCTATAAATAACTACATATCCATTCCATTTATTACTGCATATTATACCGCATGATTTTGTTTAAAGAGCACCCTTTGAATTCAATTTCCTCAAGTCAAAATAAGTAATCTAATTATGAAACGCTTTGGATACTTGACTTGAATGATGAAGTGCATGAAATTTTGAATTAACTTGCAAACCCTAGCTAAGCCGAGGTAGCTACCAAGTACTGCAAAGTGTTGAATTGGCACCCACCCATAAGGACGGACACAAGAAGTGATGGATGCAATCGTATCCTCTAAAAATTTTAAGTTCCCTTATATTTTATATATATATATTTTATTTTTTTATTGATAATCTAATCATGCACCCTTAAAATTTTGTAATTTTGCACCCCTACATTTGTAATATAGTTTCCTGATAGTTCGCACTCCTTACACAAAACCCTGAGTCCATCCCTGCCCACACACAACTATCTTAGCCACCATGTAATCTGTGAACAAAGTCCTTGAGCATTGGCAATGGAGAATTCAACCATCTCATTCACATATCGAACCAAATGTTTTCACTAGAGCAAGTAGTTTTCTAGCTAGCCATTAATGATCGATGAAGCTGGACCTATGGTTTTCTGGAAAGAGTTTGATTTAGTGACTGAGATGGTTATCTGTCCATGCATTCTATCTTCTGTTGGTGCTATATTAAAAATGGAAACCCGAAAGAGATTGATGCTGCAATCACATGTCAATGTCACACATACATGCACACGCATTCTGTTGATATAGCTATACCAGTACTGTCCACTAAAAGAGGGAAAGATGGGTGGATACCGTGTGATTAACCCGAATTCGAACACGACTAACATCGTGACGTAAAAGATGCATTCGAAACACGGAATGTGCTGGACAAAACAATGTTAAATTCCAAATAAATAAATAAAATAAAATATAAACATAATAAATAACAAAAATTTAACAGATTCGAAATAATGGAAAATAAGATTGTTGAGGCCTGCTTGAAATGTAGTTTCCTATAGATTTGACTACTCCTCGATCAGTCCCCTGAGATATAACAGGGGATTTGAGAAAAGAAAGCTTTTTGGAATTGTCTTAATTAATTCGAAGTAGTAAAATATCCGCAAGCCAACCAGTTCAAACATTCGCATTGCCCACATCGTATAAGTGTGCCCCAACCCAAATGGGCTTAAATTTACAAGCCTCTTACATGTAAGACACAACTTCCATTCAAATCATTCAATGACTACAAATAGGATAAGTGTATATAAACACTTCCCATTCCATTTATCCCATCCATGTGAGATTTGAGGGTTTTATTTCCTTTACTCAATTCACAATTACCTTACTTTGAGCATTAATTTTTCATTCATTACTCAACCGTTTTGAGCTTATGACATATTGTTGTAAAGGACTCGAGAAATAAAATAAGACCTAAAAGAATCATTATTCGAATTTTCACCTTTATCCATTCGAAATATGGCTCAAAGTAATTATTTTCCTCACTTTTTTTTCCAACAGAATGTAAGATAATCTAAAGATAAGTTCATATTGAGATTACACTATAGATTCCGAATAAATAATCCAAAATAACTTGAATCAAAATACTAAACTTGAATAGAAAAACTAGAAAGGATATAAACCATAATTGACATGATATATAAGTTTTAAAACTTAACCTAATAGTGGAATTGACATGTGTAGGTGGGAAGCGAGAAATAAGGAGGTGGGGTTCCTTTGTGTCTTGGTGATGGGACGGTTCCTGAATTACCAAACATGGGAAAAGGCTAGTATTGAGTGTTGACACTTGGGTTTCCTCGCCTTTCTTTGCTGGTATAAAACGACATTCCCAAGGGCCAAGAGTGTGCTTTTAGCACTCAAAGGGCGTGCCAAGTACATGCTGATTTGGTTTACTATATCTGTTTCTGGTTCACTCTGGTTTCTGCCTTCCTTGGGTCTTTGACCTCTCCTTTCAACTCAAATACACTCATTTCATTCTCAACTCCTTTATTTATTTATATATATATTCTAGTGTAATTACAAGCTAATATATGTTTTTTATTCTCAGTCTCTTGAAAACGTACACATACCATACAGATAAGTTGCTCGAATCTGGGTCTCCTATAAATATTAACACTCCCTTTGATTCACAACACTTTTTGATTAAACGATATGGACACGCTCATTAGATTTATGGTGACACTCTTTCTTATCTATATCAGGAAACTTTGAGTTGTGATTGAACTACTCCTTAGCCATTTCCCCCGTGTCTTTCTGTTTTCTACAAAGTAGTTTGAAAATGTAAGAAATTTTCTAAAGACTTTGATTGAAAAGGTTGTAGTATAATGGTAAGTATTCTTGCCTTGTCACGCCCGTGTTTGATCCCCGGCAGCGGCAATTTTTTTCTCTCTTATTTCTTTTTTGAATGACTCTATTCGCTTCCTGTATCGCTCGTTCTAATATATTATTTCTAAATTTTCAGAAACGAGATATGATAGATTCAAATTCAGATGTATTTAAACTTAGAACACATTAATCAAATACAAACTGCTGTAAAAAAACAACAACAACCCAATGCCATGCATCAAATGTTAAAAATAATAGTAAAACGACAGTAAAGATAACAACCCACTAATGGAACTTAAGCCTTTTTGGAGGCGCCATTGGGTAAAATCTTTGCAGATTTTGTTCCAGGAGAGTTATTGACTTCATCCCAAGCTTCAATCCAAGTAACCATGGCGTCCCCGAGCTTAACGAAGTAAGGATCGAGTTCGCCGAGCTTCGGTAAAGTTACCCAAAACCAAGGTCCTAGATCCTTGAACACTTAAAATTTGAGTGAAAAAACATGAAAAAGCTTATGTTGTTCGAACTCTTCATTTTTGTTTAAGTATTTTTATCCGATATTAGTGTTCGACATACCATTCAATACACATCATCTATTGTCTTTGCTAAGCTTGATTAGTTTATATAATGCCAATGGATGCTGGTGTGAAGTGCATAGACTTGTAATCATTCAAATCAATTGCCTCTCCTGGTTTCTTATTTTCTTGGATTGCTAAATGTTCATCGTAGGCAAGTAATGCACCAAAATCATCAAGAAAAACCATATAATTAAGAAACTATATTTTCTCTTAATATGAAACAGTTTTAAAATTTATAATTAGTAAAAGCAACTTCAATTTTTTTCTCTTTTTTTTTCATTTTTAGTGGTTTAGAAGGGTGGTGTTGTCCACCTTTGGTCAAGTGGCTCTCATCCATATTTTTTTATACCTCTTGTTGTGTTTTCCTCTATTTTCGTTGGTCAAGTGGTTGTCATCCGTGTTTTATTCTTAAGTATTTTTTTTAATGTTGGATTTGACGTTGTTTCATTTGATTATAATATTGATCTACTCTTGATTTGGACCTTTAGGCTGATGCTGTTGCATTGATAGGCGTTTGTAATCACCAAAGATATATAGTTTTTGGTAGAATTGTGAGAGTCAATTTTGTCAACATGCTATCATCGTTACATGCATTTTTATTAAATAAATCTAACTGTTATTATTTGTCAAAAAAAATTATGATCAACATTTATAATAATTAGTATTAGACTGAAATCTGCTAGGTCTAATGACTAAGAATGCTCATGTTATCTCATCTTGTATGTGTTCGAATGCTAACTTTTTCAAAAAATTTAATACATCTTTATTTAATAAAAAAATAGTTTTAAACTCATTCTAATAAATAATAATAATAATATTAATATGATGCATTGGCGGTAGAAATATTTCGTTTCCACAAGTGCCCTAATTTTAGGGGTTATGAATCTAATTTAGGATTTATAGTTTAGGGTTTTAGGTTTAGAGGTTTAGAATTTAGGGTTCGTGATTGGAATTTAAGGTTTAGAGTTTAGAGGTTACGGTTTAGATTTTAGGGTAATATGTTAGAAATTTAGGTTTTTACGTATAACCCCTAAATTCTAACCTTAAATTCTAAATTCAAACTACAGTCCCTAAATTCTAAGCACCTAAACCTAAACCCCTAAATTATGGACCATAAACTGAATCTTTAACCCTTGAAATTAAAACACTTGTAGAAACAACATATTTCCACTGCCAGTACATGGTATAATTACACTAATAATAATCTATAAACTCTATTTAAAATTTTGGGTACAAGTAATTTCAGACACATGCCATTGATCTAAAATTGGCCCGCAATCCTCGGGCTTATTTTGAATGAAAATGGACCAGATCGCCAACGTCCATTGGCTTTATTAACGACGGGCCACCGCGCACGCGGCCATTTCAAGAGTGGTTGGTGGTGGTGGAGCCCAGCCTTCTTCATCCAAGGCTGCTTCTCCTTCCAATTCGTCCATTCAAAGAACTGAAGAAAGAGTGCCCGCCACGCCCCCAATTTATCCATAAATAAAGCTTCCCCAATCCGAGACAAGTGCCATAGGAATCTGAGGAGAAAAAAAAAACAGAGCGAAAACTGTCAAAGCCATGCCGACCCTTACTAAGCTTTACACCATGCAAGAAGCCTCCCAGCACAATACCAAAGACGATTGCTGGATCGTCATAGACGGCAAGGTTTGATTTTTTTTCTCCCTTTTTTCTGCTGAATTTTCTTTTGTGTCTTAAAGTTTTTGCCATTAGATCTGTCTTGTTCATGATTATATGGCTGATGTCGAATGCTAAACACAAATTGGGGGGGTCACTGTGTGTAAAGGTTAGGCCTTTTTTAGATGAAACTTGCAAGACCCAAGTTCTGGAATTTGTATGATGTTCATAGGGTTTTGCTTGAAGGTAATGATTATGCTTGTTGTATTTGGTATTTGTATTGTATTTTCCCAGGAAGTGGACAGCTTGTTGTGAACATAGTTTCATATCCATTTTCCAGTGGAGTGGAGAACATTATATTTTCAATGTGTTCCTTAGGATGTCAAGTTTGATAGAGAATCTTTCTATAATGAAACCATGGCTTGTGGCACTCATGAGTGCATATGTTCTTATTGATGTTGAAGAAAGTTGGTGTCTGTGTTTACCTCTTTTGCCTTCTGGTTCGACTCGATCTAATAGCACGGTGTTTTCCTGCTAATAATATTAATACCTAAAGAAGCTAGCTCCACCTCTTGATTGAGCAACTTTCGACTAGCTTCAGTTCAAGGGTTTATATGTACTAGTTTTGACAGCTAGGAAATGCAGGATGCAACTTGACATCCTGTGTCGAGCACTACACACTTTTTACTAAGGATTTTTTTAACAATTCTGATAGTTTGGATCAATTCAGTTGTATCCGTACTAAATTATGGTTGCACATGATGAATAACACCTAACAGCTTGTTCGGATAATCATTTGTGCCCGTGATATGAAACAAGCAACATTCCCTTAATTTTTCTCTTGATAGAAAATGGAGTGTCTTTCTCGGTTTACAGGTATACGATGTTTCTTCTTATTTGGATGAGCATCCAGGAGGTGATGATGTAGTGCTCGTAGCGACAGGTAATACCCTTGTGCTTACTTTCTTATCATACTTAGGATCTGAGATTGAACCCCCTGAATGACATGCTTCCGGTTATTCCCATGAAGGGAAAGACGCAACAGATGATTTCGAAGATGCCGGACACAGTGAAAGCGCAAAGGAGCTCATGCAGAGTTTTTGCATCGGTGAACTTGACACATCCTCCCCAATTATCCCAGAACTTGAAATTTCTTCCAAGAAGGAAGCTACCGATTACTCTCAGAAGCTCGTGGACTTGACAAAACAGTATTGGACCGTCCCGGTGGCAATTGTTGGCATCTCTGTGGTGGTTGGATTCTTATACATGTATAAGAAGAAGTAAACCAATATTGATGTTTTCCCCGATCGGCTGCTGAAAGGAAATTGTTACCCCAAATTTTGAATAGTTAGATTCATAATGATTAAGAACATTTACCCCATTGTTTACTTTTTAAAAGTTTTGAAGGTATGATTTGATCATTAATCATATATCTCTACAATGGTTGAAAAAACCATTTATTTGAATGTTCGATATGTCCGAGAACATGTCGAACACGAGTATTAAATACAAATAATTTTTAGGTTAAATTTTGATAGCATTGTTGAGGGGTAAGTCTAATCTAATCCATATAAGATATGCTGCTTGCGTCAACTACAATCTTTATTTTTCTTGAAAGAAATAAAGATTAAGACATAATTAATACTTTACATTATTTAATGCTGGATGATTAGGAGTAGGTAAAGAAACTAATATCTTTATTTTAAACTGATGTCAAGAGGCAGATTAGGTATTCAAGTATTTTATTTTCAATCATCATCCATGCAATTATTAGTTGAATTCTTGAAGCTATCCAGCTGATGTCAATGGCATTATTTTTTTAAAAACTTATCTTAGAGCACAGTAAATCATGAAGCTTTCAGACTCTACTTTAAATCATTGATCTTTAAAGAAATTACTCTTTCAACTTTTAAAATTTAATTGTTATAAGCATAGGGACTAGATTTTGAAAGTCCAGAAAGTGCAGGGATTGGAAGCATAATAAACCTCCATTATGCAAAATATGAAAATGCTTTTTGCATTAAGACCCCAACTTTTATTTGCCTCTTCTTACAAAGAGGGATTCATCTTTGCCATCTCAAAAAGAAAAGAGAGGAAGAATAAACCCAAAATGGTGAACATATAACAAAACAAAAGGGGGAAAAGACGAAGGAATTAATCGAGGACGGTCGATCGCTGGGTTTGAGAACCCTCCACTACATACAAGCATACATTTCGGCAAGAAACAAACTTGATCCTACTCGGAAAATTGGAGACCGTCCAGTTTCGATGCAGCTGGTTTGTCCAAAAACCATACCAACTTCCCTTTCGTCGGTTGGACTAACCGTGCAGGCAGCAACGGGCTCTCAGGTCCAATGTTATCAATTGCCAAGTGCACAGCCTCTGCTTTGCTCTCACCTGTCACAAGGATTGCAACGTTGGATGCTGAATTGATGACAGGCAAAGTGAATGTTATCCTCTCGGGCGGTGGTTTGGGGGAATCGGTGATAAAAGTTACCCACTCGTCCTTCTCGTCGAGCACTGCATGATTAGGAAACAATGAGGCAACGTGACCATCGGGGCCCATGCCAAGAAGAATAAGGTCAAACTTGGGGCAGTCACTAATGTCGGAAACACTGACCATCCTCGTTTTAACTAGCTGCCGAATAACGAACGTGTATTCATCAGCAGCCTCCTCTGCTGAAACCGAATCATTGATAGAATGAACATGGCTGGGAACAATTGGCACCTGCAGCACAAACAAGGCATAAGTCAATCTAACATATATGTAATATGCGATAAACTTTACCGAAACCAAACCGAAGCATAATTTTTCAATGAACCTATCCATTGATGAAAGCATGGCTAAATCATAGAACTTTAAAACGGTGATACCATGACAGCAAATGTGAAAGGGAGCCTCTCTAAGCAATAGCAGGAAACAGTGTCATCTTTGACACAAATGTTACACACAGCGATTCAACACATATTTTTTTCATCACTTGCTGAAAATTAGATGAAAGAAACAAAAAGCGGTAGTCGAACTTTTATCATAATCGACTTCACTGTGAAGCTAATTAAATCATTTGGCAGACTAGCTATTCCGAAGGGATGCAAAGCATGACCAACAAGTAATAAGTTATTTTGTTTTGGGTAATATACCATAAAAATGGATCCCTCGGAAAAAAAAAAATCTTTAATTTATAGTGAAAAATCTGAGAAAAAGTTAAAAAAGGGTCTGGGCCAAGGGATGGACAAAGAAGTAACAGAGAGTAAGTCCTAAGGTTCTCAAATTTGTCTGATCATAAATATCAAGAAAATTTACTTATAGGTTCCAATATATACAAACTCTATCTTTGAATAAATGTGTCTACAAAAACTGCAAAAGACGAAGGACAGTTTCACTGCACGGCCTTTAGCTTTTCAGAACCATCAACCAAACCATCTTGATTATTTTGATCGTATCAGAAGTTTTGAAGATGCATGCCTCATGCTATCCTCGACAAGCCAATCAAGTTAGTAACTGGAAGACGTTCAAAAGTTCTTAGAACAGTAGAACCACCGGAACAAGTTCTTCAAATCATGTGAAAATTTCTATGTCGATATCGGTAAGTGTTTAACCTCTCCCGTGTGCCAGTACTGCCCTCTTAAGAAAGGGAAAAAAACACAGTTGCATTATGCATTTGTTTTATATGCTGTGGTGAGCCAAAGATGGCACTGTGAACAAACAAAAAAGGAACTTCAAGTGATGCGAACCTCACGGGGTCGTATCGTCGAGTGGCAGGATTTACCATATAAAACATGAAGAAACTTCAAAGATGATAACCACAACACGGTGAGAAGAATTCAACCAGCAAAAATCGAAATAACAGAAAGTAAGGAACCCCGAATCCATTACTGAATTATCAGCTAGTGGGATATCAACTAATATACCAGTTAACATAAGCCTGTTCCAATCACAGCAAACAACACCACATATAAGGAATTCAAACTTAAATACCTTCTAGCATAGGCTAATGTTTCAAGATCCGAAGTGTGAACCGGTCAAATCACTGAATAATGAAGCAACTAACCTATTAACCGGTCAAGTTTACAAACATCATAACAACAAACATCATATTCGCATCAAAAGTTCCCTTCATTTGGTTCTCCAAAAACAGAAGGAAACTAAAAAAATCAAATAAAGTACAAATTCATGTACAAACCTTGGAAAGAAGGCCATCCTTTGCAAGCTTATAATTGCTATCGGAGTGGCTTTTTGCAACAACGCGTTCGTCCGCCCAAAATATATACCATTTACCCCAGTCTACAGTCTTGTTATAAGGTGCTTCGCAGAGTTTTCTGTACCCCAACACACACAGAAAAAAGACAGAACTTTAAAGAACACCAATAATCATAAAAAGAAAACATGGAAAAGTAATGGATTGATACCCCATTAAGCCAATGAGAGAACCTCCAGACAATGCAATAGCAAAAACACCCCTCTCTTTCACCGCAACCTCCGATAACTCAGCAATATAGTCAGCCAGATCAGTCCTTAGCTCATCCAAATCTTCAAGAATCCTCAATTCTCCTCTATCATTTTTAACCCCAGAAAGTGACATGCTTTTGAGAATTTTACCAATTCTAACACAAAAAGGGTACAGATATCAGAATTAAAAGCAATTTATCCACCAAACAATCCAAGATGAACAATGAAGAGAAAATGTAGCAATTAAGTTAAAATTAATGAAACATCACGTCTTCAGATCATGCTAAATAGTAAACAGAATCTATTATTCAAAAACATAACCCAAAAACAACCAGGTGATAAATAGCCAAAAGCCCATCACTTTATGCATGGAGTTTAAAAACATGAAATTGAAGAGATGATCATCACAATCAGAGATCAAGCAAAAAACCAAAACTTTAGCTAATTTGATACTACTCGAACAGATAATTTTCATAGTAAAATCAGTCATACTCAGAACATAAAAAGGAAAAAAAAAACTGATAAAAAACTGAAATTTAAGAAAGGGGAATGCTTACAAAGAATAACAAGCAAGAAAGAAAAGAGAGAAGGGTAGTTGCAGAGAAGCAAGAATGAAGAAGGTAGACGGGTAAACAACAACAAATGAAATAACAATTATATAATAATAACACAAAAACACATAAAATAATAAATAAATAAAAAGCTGTCGCGGAGAAGAAGCTGAGGAGAATTTACCTTCTGGGTTTCCACGTGCAACCAATGATATTTAACGGAAACACACACGAAAAATACTAAAAAAATTGTTTCTTTTTTTTTCTACAAATATAAACAGACCCAAAATTAAAATTTATGTTCTTTATCTATATCTCTTCGCTTATCCTTTTTTTCTTTTGTTCTGAGAGAGAAATGAAGCAGAGAAAATCTTTGTTTCCTAAATACTCTGCTATTATTACATATAAATTGGCGTCTGGGTTTTAGCTAATGTTACCAAATTAATTAATTAAATGATAAAATTTCGATGCCGTTTTTGGAAAGAAAAAGGAGAAAACAGGGGAGAAATTGAGGGGAAAAACAGAGTCCCAAAAGAACCAACCAAACACTTGTCCAGCTTAGATGCTGACAAATGTACCAATGGATCTTCTTGTCTTGTAAGAATAAAAAGAATGAATTTTTAAATTATGTATTTTACTAATTCTCTCTTTTTTGAAGTTTTGATGAATTTAATCAAAATTTTAGTGTTTCCCAACACCCCAACATTGCTCTCCGGATTATATTTGGACTGATAATTGCTAAATTTATTTCTTATTTCTCTTTTTTTGCTAAATTATTGTACAATTTTTTCCCAAAAAAATCATGCAATAAATCAGCATGCCAACACACTTATTATACATGCAAATAATTGATGTTTGCCAAAGCAAAAGCATTCATTAGGATCCAAAAATATTATATTCTTTCAACTTTGTTTAATTATTGGGGTTCAGTGAAGTAGATATACCAAAGCTAATTTGGTGTATATCATTTTCAACCATATCAACATCCATTTTTCTTTTTTTTCTTTCATTTTTTTAAACTTTTTTTTTGCTGATGTAAATATGTAGACCAACATAGTTAATGGTCTAAACAATTATAAATACTTAAATCAAACTAAATATAATAATAAATTTAATCATCAACGTTTATACCTTTATTAGTTTAGCATCTATTCTTTTTACTAAATTTTATTCTCAATCTTAAAAAAAAAAATCAGATTTTATACTTAATCTTTTTAAAACCGTTAATTTTATAATGATGTTGACATAATACTCCACATCACATCATGTCTACTTTATAATAATATTTTTAAATTTTAAATATCTAAATTATTAATTGACATAACATATAATACAAATAATTTTATATCAATATTCTCATTTCAAAAAAAATAATTAACTTTTTTAAAGATTAAGAAGTAAACATAACTTTATTTCAAAAATAAACTTAACTAAAAAAGTGTCTTTATCTATTATTTCGTTGATTATTCAGGGTCATGTCATTGAAAAATTTTGTCTCTTGTTGAGTATTTAAAATTCTATTATTTTAATGTATGACATTTCAATAAAAGAATAAAAATTAAAAATATATTGAATTTGTCTAAGGTCAATTCATCGCTAAGTATGTGATTTTTCGTGCAAATGAATTAAAATATAGGGTGCTAAATGATTTTAATTTACCCTTGTCTTTTAATTTTATGGATTATCGTTTTAGGTTAAGGTCTAAAGTTTAAAATTTAGGTTGTAAAATTTAAATTTTAAGGTGTATGATTTAAGGGTATGGTTAGAAATTCAAAGTTTGAGTTTTATAATATTATATCCATGCTTGTGTAAAATTGATTTTTTTATGATAAAGTAAGTATGATTGAAAAGAAAATCATACACTTGGGTACTACCGTATGCCTCGTTAAAAAACGTCTCTAATATTAGATGGAGAAAAAAGAGTATCAGAGAAACTAAAACAAATAAAGCTAACCCAGAAAGTAATAAACACTAAAAAAACTTAAAACCTAAACCGCATCAAACAGCACCTCATCAGCAAGAAACAATCCCTTCAAATCCACTGGTGGGTGTCGAGAACATGCACAGAAAAGTCTGAGGAACAAGCATAACGAGAAAGTTGGTCCGCCACCTGATTGCTAGCACAACGAACCACTCGAAAGATAACATCACCAAGTTGCCTAACCAAGTCCCTAATGTGGTAAAGGATTTGTATGGCTACCGAACGAGACGATTCCTCCAAAAGTAGCCTTAACGCCTCACTACAATCCATTTCAACAATCACCTTACAGAAATTATTCTCAAGGGCACACCCAAGACCAGCATACATTCCCAAAGTTCAGCTTCTAGGCTCGAACAAATCCCAATAAATTTATAGAAACCAAGCTGCCAACGACCGTTAGCATCCCGAACAACTCCTCCGCACGTAGCATATCCATAATTTCGATCGCAACTCCCGTCGATATTAATCTTTAACCATTCGTGAGCTGGCTGCATCTAGTCGCCGCGTGTTTGCACTCTAGCCCCTGCGTTGACAGCACCAGCAAGCCTGTTTGTTGCACCGTCAATCTGCAGGGCAGCGGCCCCAACATTTCCAGCACCGTGATGCTCAAAAGAAGCACCGTGCCCCTGACGATCAATTCCAGCAGCTTTAGGCGAACAACAAAATAGTTGGAGGCATTTACTTTTCTCTAAAACGGAGCCTCGGTCAACCCTAAGAGAATCGAATACCACAGCGTTACGATCTAGCCATATATTCCATGAAATTGAACCAAACAACACATTTCAATCAAGCGATTCCACCCCAAATAGAGACGACTCCGATAGATTACTCAAATCCAAGCATGCAACGGAACTGTGAGAAACTCTTCCAACCTTTCAGCTTTAATAACCGTGGCCCAAATTGCAATTGTCCTTGCGCATTGGCGAAACACATGATTAATATCCTCTGTCGTCAACAAGCAAACCAGGCACCTTGCATCAACCGCATAGTGTCTTCGCACTCGTTCTTCATTGGTCATGATCTTATTATTACAAATCAACCATAAGAAGATCTTAACCTTCTGTAAGCCACGGAACTTGTGAATCGCCTTCCATAACATACCATTCCCCTCAACCGTGGCACCACAGCGGACACCGTAAGCAGACTTGACCGAGAATTGAAGATCACTCGCCACTTTCCAACCAATAAAATCATCGGCAACCGTATGAGTGGACCATTGTTAGCTGCAATTTGAAGCAGAATCGGCAACGGCAGCAGGTGTTGAAATTTCTCCCAAAACCAATTGCCACAACCATCACCCACGTCAGCTACCTTTTCCGAACCTATAAGATGATGGAGAGGCGCAGGAACATAAGAAATAAGTGGGTCAATTCCAAGGATCCAACCATCCCACCAAAAGTCTATCAGCCTCCCATTACCAACACGAAATAAAATACTTTCCTGCACGTCTTCCCACACCAAACTAATTCCTCTCCAAACTCTCGAGCAACTCTTATTAGAAAGAGCATGTGGCATAAGTTGGTCACACTTATATTTCGCACGAAGAAATTGCATCCATAATGTATCTTTCCGTGCAACCAATTGAAAGGCTAGCTTCATCAAAAACGTTTCATTTTGAACACTTAAATTTCGGAAGCCGAGGCCACCTTGAGAGGTTGCACAACACACATCTTCCCGCCCAACCAAGTGAACTCCCTTACCATCGACTGAAATGCCCCACACAAATTTACAGATAAGACGCTCCAAATTCATACAAATCTTTTTAGGGATAACTGTAGTTTGCATAGTGTAAATAGGGATAGCCGAAAGAACCGCTTTGGCGAGAGTTATACGACCTGCAAGAGACAAATTCCTCGATCCCCATTGATAAGTGTTCAAAAGTACTATTTTTATTACCCTTTTTACTCATATTATTGTTAGACTTAAGCTCATATTAGTTGCATAATTAGTTATTCATGCATTAATTCATGTTTTTTTCCACTGTTGAGCTTGATTACATAACTTGGTGATTTTTGTGGAAAAAGATGCTGCTTTGGTGTGTTTTTGTGTGTGTATGTGCAGGATCACTTGCCAAAGCAATGCCGAGCTAGTTGCCAGGGCAATGCATGAAGGATATGCCGAGCTAGTTGCCAGGGCAATGCATGAAGGAGACGCCGAGCCAGTTGCTATGGCATTTGTCGACAAAGACAAAAAGCAATATGGATGTCGAAATTCATGACTTTACAAGCCCAAGATGACATGGAGCAAGGCCCAAGCCCAAAGGAATTTGATTGCCATGCAGAGATTAAAGAAGAATTAAATTCCAAGAAGATAGAAGAAGTTCTAATAGGAATAAAATTATAATAAAGAATTATATTCTTTAAAGATAATTTAATTTCAACTCAAACTCCTCCTCAAAGAAGGACTTTGGCCTAGCCCTATAAATAGCAAGGAGGTTTCGACAATCCGGAGGAGAGAAAAATAGAGAAATTTCGACAAAGAGAGCATTAGGGAAATTTCGACTTCTTCTTCTTCTTTGCTTCCATTAGATTCATGGTTTGGGGATTATTCTTTGTATATCTTTTGAACCCAACCATGAACTAACTTGATCGGTTGGGGTTATTGTGTTTTGTTGTTGTGAGAAACAATTGGATTTTGTTTAGGTAATAAGAGTTTGCACTTTTCTATTCAAGGTTTACTCATTCTTGGCTTTTATTCTTGTTTTGCGAGTGAATTGGGAGAGGATCTCGTAACTTCATCTATTTATCTAATATCGGGAGAGTTAGATTCAAGAAACGAATGAGTATGGTCTTTTTCAATCTATTGATGGTGAAGATTAATCCGGCTTAGGAATAAGTTAAGGATTTCAACGGCTAAGAGGAGCGCAAGATTGGTTGTTGTTCACCCTTGATTCACGCAGGATGTATTATCAAGGCATGCACAAGTAGCTAGAGTTTCGACTTAGGGATAAGAAGAAACCATTGAAGAACGCTCTGCCGAACCTTGAAGTTGCTGCCGGACGCCCAAGTAGTTGCCCGACTAGTTGCCCAGCAACCATCGATTAGTTGCCAAGGCAACCCCGTGTGCAAGTTGCCACGGCAACCGAGTTGCCCTTTGCACTCTTTTACCAAGACGATCCAATCGGCTATCACACCTCAACTCACGATAACCTGGCCTATTCTCTCTTTTTCTTTCA
This sequence comes from Hibiscus mutabilis, assembly GCA_019671005.1. NCBI lineage: Eukaryota > Viridiplantae > Streptophyta > Magnoliopsida > Malvales > Malvaceae > Hibiscus > Hibiscus mutabilis. The sequence continues at coordinate 3,811,691 of CM033715.1, read as the reverse complement.
TCTATTCTTTTAGTTTATTGCTTTTACTTTTCTCATTAATTAAAACCTCTATTATCAATTGTGTTTTTATTTTCAGTGCAGTAACTTAAGCAAAGTGGCCCAAACCAATCCTGTGGAGACGATACTCGATACTCATATCACTTTATTACTTGCGGCGTGTATACTTGCACAATTGCGTAGCACTTATCACACGCAACAAGTTTTTGGCGCCGTTGTCGGGATTGGCAATTGGTGTTAGTTGTTTTTGTTATTGCATTTTTTCTCTCTTAATTTTACTAACTTTTCTTTTTGTTTGTTTTATCAAAAAAAAAAAATTAGGTGCGCTTCTAAGTTAAGGAACATCAACATGTCGGGAAATAAAAACCAATCTATTCGAGAGATGATGTTGGAAGATATGAATCAATTCAATCAAGAGTTCCTTGCACCCTTTGATGATTACCTATACCAACCGAGAAAAGCCCAAAGAACTTATACCATGAAAAATCTTGTGCTATGTGTGGAGAACATCATGTGTTTGAAAATTGCCCTCACATTTTCGGTGCATATAACTACATGGAGGACCATAGAGGGAACCAGCAGCAAAATTCTTCATGGTATGATCAAAAAGCTCAAAAAATTTTTACCATAACAATTTTGCGCGAAAGAACAGATATGCCATGGCAATGTAGTCCTTTTCAAGAGCATTCCAATTCCTTGGAGGAAGCGTTACTAGCTTCATTGGCTAGACTTGACGGATCAATTGAAGAGATTCGAGAGCTATCAAAATCTATGGATACGAGGATAACTCAATGGGATGCAACCTTAGGGGATTCAGAAGATCAATTGGGGAGATCCACATATGTCATGGATAACATGCACCAACAATTCATTCCTAGGGATACTCGGCGTCCTAAGGCAAGAGGATAAGGAGCAATGCAAAGAAATCTCTCTAATGTGTGAGGAACAACTAGAACCTCAAAGTCAAAAGGTTGCCAATGAGAGAGCGCCCAACACATGATGAGCTTGAACAACAAATTGCCTCGGCAATGATTGATGAGCCTAAACGAGCAATGCCGCGAAAACACTCGGTGAAGGCGAGAACAACAATACTACAACAAATTCGAGGAACACGATGCCCGAGAAGGTTACAACGTTGATGTTGAAGAAGGAATCAGAGATTTGCTCTCATCTACAATTGCCACGACAATTACACGACCACATGCAAGATCAACGAGATGATAATACTTTGCCAATGGAATATAAGCAGGTAATAGTTGAACCTTTTGAATTCTTTAAAAACTCACCTCGTCCATTGCGGTATGTCTTGAGAACCGAGGTTGGTAGATTTGAAGCCATCGAAATCTCTACTGATGGAGATGTTTGAGAGGCCAAAAGAAAAAGGTGTTTGGATTCATAAAGCTCTTGAGAAAATTGATTCTTCCCTTGACTTAAAGCAAAATTTGACAATCGATTGCCACGGCAATTGGCTTGAGCAAACAATTGCCACGACAACAAAGGCTACATCCAACCATGATAGAAGTCGACAAGAATGAGGTAATTGAATGGTTGAGAATGGATATAATTTTTCCTATTAATATATTTGTGCCTTCAGGAATAGTAGCAAGGTGGAGAGTATACATGGACTACAAGCGAACAAAGAAGAAAGACACCTCCACCATGGTAACGCAAAAAGGAGTAGTGGCAAGCACATTGGCCAAACTCTTTTTGGGCAATATTATCACCCGATGGAGGGTGCGGATGGACTATAAGAAGTATCGAAAACGGCAACCTTCAACACCGCATCAACTCCTGATACGTACGCCTCGGCAACCTTCAACACCGCAGCAACTCCTGATACGCACGCCTCGGCAACCATGGACGGGCACGCCTCGGCAACCATGGACGGGCACGCCTCAGCAACCCCTGACGCCTCGAAAACCATGGATGTGCATGCCTCGGCAACCCTCGACGCCATGGCAACTACTGATACATTTATTTTTATTTTTTGAACTATTTTGTTCTATTATTTTTGGTTATTTTTTCTCTTTATTTTTAGGATATATTTTATTTTTCTTCATTATCTTTAGTTTCAGGTTTTCTTTTCCACAACAAGACTCACAACCACCATGCTAAAGAAATTCACTTTGCTACTTACTTGCCAAGTAACCACAATGTAAATTGGCGATGCCGAGGCAACAACAATGGCTTCGACAACTCGATGTCCATGCAAGTGAACTTGTATCGGCAAACATGGATCAAATCAAAGCAATGCTATTCACATGGCACCAGCATTCAACCACCGACTGAAAAATGAATCAAGCAAACGGCACGAAGGAAACTTATCACTCGAGGTGACGACCTCTTCGACTAACTCATTTCATTTAGTTACTTTTAAATTTTGTTTCACTCTTACATGCATTGAGGACAATGCTTCTCTCGAGTTTGGGGGGGTGTTGGTTTCTAGTTAGTTTCATGTTTAGTTGCATTCATCTTTAGCAATCACATATAGGTTGCATATGTTACTTGCCATGCCTTTAATTGGATTTAATTGCTTAAGACTTGTTGAATATCCAATGATGAATTTTTGCCACTGCACTTAATTGAAATAACCTTTAATTTTAGGATTGCATGAAAAGAACTTAGAGTTTTACTATGATGCTGAATTTTTTTACACGGTTGTGGGTTGTTGATTCAAAGAAACTTAGTGAACTTAGGTTGCTTAAAATTTGGGTAAATTTAAAATTGAAAATTAAAAGTTAATTTCTTGCTAGAGGTGCCCAAAAGCGGCTCTAGTAGTAAATACACTTTCTTGCTAGAGGTGCCAAACTGGCTCTAGTAGTTAATGCACATTAAAGAATCGCTAGAGGTGCCCGAAATTGGCTCTAGTCGACTAAAATAAAATGAGAAATAGCTTACTTTGCTAGAGGTGCCCGAAATTGGCTCTAGTGAAAATAAAAACAAATGCCCAGATAATTAAATTGATAAAAGCCTATTGTTCACATAGAATCTTGAAAATCAACTTGTACACAACTACGCACACACATTGTCACGAGCATTATAGTTTGGTTCCGGGTAATTTTTGTGCTATCCAAAAATTAAAAGGTGATACTTGAGCTTGATTACATTTTGATTTTGTGAAAAAGATGCTGCTTTGGTGTGTTTTTGTGTGTGTATGTGCAGGATCACTTGCCAAAGCAATGCGAGCTAGTTGCGAGGGCAATGCATGAAGGATATGCCGAGCTAGTTGCAGGGCAATGCATGAAGGAGGAGGCAGGGCAGTTGCCATGGCATTTGTCGACAAAGACAAAAAGCAATATGGATGTCGAAATTCATGACTTTACAAGCCCAAGATGACATGGAGCAAGGCCCAAGCCCAAAGGAATTTGATTGCCATGCAGAGATTAAGAAGAATTAAATTCCAAGAAGATAGGAGAAGTTCTAATAGAATAAAATTATATAAGCAAAGTGGCCCAAACCAATCCTCGTGGGAGACGATACTCGATACTCATATCACTTTATTACTTGACGTGTATACTTGCACAATTGCGTAGCACTTATCACACGCAACAAGTTTTTTGGCGCCGTTGTCGGGATTGGCAATTGGTGTTAGTTGTTTTTGTTATTGCATTTTTTCTCTCTTAATTTTACTAACTTTTCTTTTTGTTTGTTTTATCAAAAAAATTAGGTGCGCTACAAGTTAAGGAACATCAACATGTCGGGAAATAAAAACCAATCTATTCGAGAGATGATGTTGGAAGATATGAATCAATTCAATCAAGAGTTCCTTGCACCCTTTGATGATTACCTATACCAACCGAGAAAAGCCCAAAGAACTTATACCATGAAAAATCTTGTGCTATGTGTGGAGAACATCATGTGTTTGAAAATTGCCCTCACATTTTCGGTGCATATAACTACATGGAGGACCATAGAGGGAACCAGCAGCAAAATTCTTCATGGTATGATCAAAAAAGCTCAAAAAATTTTTACCATAACAATTTTGCCGCAAAGAACAGATATGCCATGGCAATGTAGTCCTTTTCAAGAGCATTCCAATTCCTTGGAGGAAGCGTTACTAGCTTCATTGGCTAGACTTGACGGATCAATTGAAGAGATTCGAGAGCTATCAAAATCTATGGATACGAGGATAACTCAATGGGATGCAACCTTAGGGGATTTGAAGATCAATTGGGAGATCCACATATGTCATGGATAACATGCACCAACAATTCATTCCTAGGGATCTTGGCGTCCTAAGGCAAGAGGATAAGGAGCAATGCAAAGAAATCTCTCTAATGTGTGAGGAACAACTAGAACCTCAAAGTCAAAAGGTTGCCAATGAGAGAGACTGCCCAACACATGATGAGCTTGAACAACAAATTGCCTCGGCAATGATTGATGAGCCTAAACAGAGCAATGCCGCGAAAACACTCGGTGAAGCCGAGAACAACAATACTACAACAAATTACGAGGAACCTGATGCCCGAGAAGGTTACAACGTTGATGTTGAAGAAGGAATCAGTAGATTGCTCTCATCTACAATTGCCACGACAATTACACGACCACATGCAAGATCAACGAGATGATAATACTTTGCCAATGGAATATAAGCGGTAATAGTTGAACCTTTTGAATTCTTTAAAAACTCACCTCGTCCATTGCGGGTATGTCTTGAGGAACCGAGGTTGGTAGATTTGAAGCCATCAAATCTCTCTGATGGAGATGTTTGAGAGGCCAAAAGAAAAAGGTGTTTGGATTCATAAAGCTCTTGAGAAAATTGATTCTTCCCTTGACTTAAAGCAAAATTTGACAATCGATTGCCACGGCAATTGGCTTGAGCAAAGCAATTGCCACGACAACAAAGGCTACATCCAACCATGATAGAAGTCGACAAGAATGAGGTAATTGAATGGTTGAGAATGGATATAATTTTTCCTATTAATATATTTGTGCCTTCAGGAATAGTAGCAAGGTGGAGAGTATACATGGACTACAAGCGAACAAAGAAGAAAGACACCTCCACCATGGTAACGCAAAAAGGAGTAGTGGCAAGCACATTGGCCAAACTCTTTTTGGGCAATATTATCACCCGATGGAGGGTGCGGATGGACTATAAGAAGTATCGAAAACGGCAACCTTCAACACCGCAGCAACTCCTGATACGTACGCCTCGGCAACCTTCAACACCGCAGCAACTCCTGATACGCACGCCTCGGCAACCATGGACGGGCACGCCTCGGCAACCATGGACGGGCACGCCTCAGCAACCCCTGACGCCTCGAAAACCATGGATGTGCATGCCTCGGCAACCCTCGACGCCATGGCAACTACTGATACATTTATTTTTATTTTTTGAACTATTTTGTTCTATTATTTTTGGTTATTTTTTCTCTTTATTTTTAGGATATATTTTATTTTTCTTCATTATCTTTAGTTTCCAGGTTTTCTTTTCCACAACAAGACTCACAACCACCATGCTAAGGAAATTCACTGCCGACTACTTGCCACAGTAACCACAACAGAAACTGGCGATGCCCAGGCAACAACAATGGCTTCGACAACTACTGATGCCCATGCAAGTGAACCTGTATCGGCAAACATGGATCAAATCAAAGCAATGCTATTCACATGGCACCAGCATTCAACCACCGACTGAAAAATGAATCAAGCAAACGGCACGAAGGAAACTTATCACTCGAGGTGACGACCTCTTCGACTAACTCATTTCATTTAGTTACTTTTAAATTTTGTTTCACTCTTACATGCATTGAGGACAATGCTTCTCTCGAGTTTGGGGGGGGGGTGTTGGTTTCTAGTTAGTTTCATGTTTAGTTGCATTCATCTTTAGCAATCACATATAGGTTGCATATGTTACTTGCCATGCCTTTAATTGGATTTAATTGCTTAAGACTTGTTGAATATCCAATGATGAATTTTTGCCTTTGCACTTAATTGAAATAACCTTTAATTTTAGGATTGCATGAAAAGAACTTAGAGTTTTACTATGATGCTGAATTTTTTTTACACGGTTGTGGGTTGTTGATTCAAAGAAACTTAGTGAACTTAGGTTGCTTAAAATTTGGGTAAATTTAAAATTGAAAATTAAAAGTTAATTTCTTGCTAGAGGTGCCCCAAAACTGGCTCTAGTAGTAAATACACTTTCTTGCTAGAGGTGCCCGAAACTGGCTCTAGTAGTTAATGCACATTAAAGAATCGCTAGAGGTGCCCGAAATTGGCTCTAGTCGACTAAAATAAAATGAGAAATAGCTTACTTTGCTAGAGGTGCCCGAAATTGGCTCTAGTGAAAATAAAAACAAATGCCCCGATAATTAAATTGATAAAAGCCTATTGTTCACATAGAATCTTGAAAATCAACTTGTACACAACTACGCACACACATTGTCACGAGCATTATAGTTTGGTTCCGGGTAATTTTTGTGCTATCCGAAAAATTAAAAGGTGATCATACTTTGTGCCACGGTTCCGAGGTTTGAATTCAAGTTTGAAGCATGTCTTTGATGATTAAAGTCTTGGCAGGTAATTATGAGTTTGCATTGCTTGAGGACAAGCAATAGTTCGAGTTTGGGGGCGTGATAAGTGTTCAAAAGTACTATTTTATTACCCTTTTTACTCATATTATTGTTAGACTTAAGCTCATATTAGTTGCATAATTAGTTATTCATGCATTAATTCATGTTTCTTTCCACTGTTGAGCTTGATTACATAACTTGGTGATTTTGTGGAAAAAGATGCTGCTTTGGTGTGTTTTTGTGTGTGTATGTGCAGGATCACTTGCCAAAGCAATGCCGAGCTAGTTGCCAGGGCAATGCATGAAGGATATGCCGAGCTAGTTGCCAGGGCAATGCATGAAGGAGACGCCGAGCCAGTTGCCATGGCATTTGTCGACAAAGACAAAAAGCAATATGGATGTCGAAATTCATGACTTTACAAGCCCAATATGACATGGAGCAAGGCCCAAGCCCAAAGGAATTTGATTGCCATGCAGAGATTAAAGAAGAATTAAATTCCAAGAAGATAGAAGAAGTTCTAATAGGAATAAAATTATAATAAAGAATTATATTCTTTAAAGATAATTTAATTCCAACTCAAACTCCTCCTCAAAGAAGGACTTTGGCCTAGCCCTATAAATAGCAAGGAGGTTTCGACAATCCAGAGGGAGAGAAAAATAGAGAAATTTCGACAAGAGAGCATTAGGGGAAATTTCGACTTCTTCTTCTTCTTTGCTTCCATTAGATTCATGGTTTGGGGATTATTCTTTGTATATCTTTTGAACCCAACCATGAACTAACTTGATCGGTTGGGGTTATTGTGTTTTGTTGTTGTGAGAAACAATTGGATTTTGTTTAGGTAATAAGAGTTTGCACTTTTCTATTCAAGGTTTACTCATTCTTGGCTTTTATTCTTGTTTGCGAGTGAATTGGGAGATGATCTCGTAACTTCATCTATTTATCTAATATCGGGAGAGTTAGATTCAAGAAACGAATGAGTATGGACTTTATTCAATCTATTGATGGTGAAGATTAATCCGGCTTAGGAATAAGTTAAGGATTTCAACGGCTAAGAGGAGCGCAAGATTGGTTGTTGTTCACCCTTGATTCACGCAGGGATGTATTATCAAGGCATGCACAAGTAGCTAGAGTTTCGACTTAGGGATAAGAAGAAACCATTGAAGAACGCTCTGCCGAACCTTGAAGTTGCTGCCCAGACGCCCAAGTAGTTGCCCAGCTAGTTGCCCAGGCAACCATCGATTAGTTGCCAAGGCAACCCCGCTGTGCAAGTTGCCACGGCAACTGAGTTGCCCTTGCACTCTTTTACCAAGACGATCCAATCGGCTATCACACCTCAACTCACGATAACCTGGCCTATTCTCTCTTTTTCTTTCATCTATTCTTTTAGTTTATTGCTTTTACTTTTCTCATTAATTAAAACCTCTATTATCAATTGTGTTTTTATTTTGGTCGATAACTTAAGCAAAGTGGCCCAAACCAATCCCTGTGGAGACGATACTCGATACTCATATCACTTTATTACTTGCGACGTGTATACTTGCACAATTGCGTAGCACTTATCAAACGCAACACCCATCCACTCAATTTGTTTTGAACCATCGTAACTAGATACACATAGGAAGCCGAAGTAACACGGCTATGTAATAGGGGTACACCCAAATACTTACCAAGGTTCTCAACTTCCCGAAAACCAAACGCGCTACTAATCTGAGATCTCATATCAGATGGAACATTCTTGGAGAAATAAATATTAGTCTTGGACAAACTAACCTTGTGGCCAGAAGTTTCACAGAAGTTCTGGAGTACTCGGCGGACCACCTGCAACTGATCCCACGAAACATGCGCAAAGAGAATCAAGTCATCTGCAAAGAAAAGATATGAAATATCAGGCCCCCTACCAGACGTTCGAAAAGGCTTCCAATTACCAACATTAGTTTATGCTTCAATAGCTTGCGCCAACCTCTCCATACACAACACAAATAATTAAGGTGAAAATGGATCCCCTTGGCGAATTCTCCGAGATGGTAGAAAAGCTTCAGACGGGGCCGCATTCCATAGAATTTGGGTTGAAACAGATGATACACACCTCATAATAAGATCATGCAACTGACTAGGTACCCCCACGTCTTCTAAAGTATCCGCAATAAAATTCTACTCTAGTTTGTCGTATGCCTTTTCTAGATCAATCTTGATCGCCATCCACCCTTTCCGTCTAGACTTACGACGCATCGAGTGGATAACATCTTAAGCAATCACAATATTATCTATGATCGCTTGACCAGGAACAAAACTAGTCTGATTATCCGAAACCCAACCCGGTAGGAAAGGCTTCAATATATTAACAATGATTTTGGTAATTATCTTATACGCCACATTATAGAGGCTAATAGGACAAAATTGGCTTATCAACTCCGGGGCAGAAACCTTAGGAATAAGAACTAGAAGAGTTTTATTCCTCTCCGAAGGAATCTCACCAGTTCCAAAAATTTGTCGAACATAGTTACAATCCGAGCTGCCAACAATGCTCCAATTCCGTTGATAAAAGCATGCTTGTAAACCATCAAGACCCGACGCTTTGAAACCACCCATGTCAAATAAGGCCGCCTGAACTTCCTCATTAAGAACCGGTGCGATCAACGCCTCTTTAGAAGCACAAGGAATGGGACGAAAATTGCCCCTAATTGGATATAAAGAAGCATCCGACCCAGCCGATGTAAATAAAGTCTGGTAGAAGCCATTCGCCATGGAGACTAGCTCTTTTTGATCCGTGCACGAAGACCCATCCTCCCGACGTAAAGTTGTAATTTTATTTGACCGTCTGCGCACCATAGTAGACGCATGAAAGAACTTAGTGTTACGGTCTCCCTCCAAGGCCCATTGCATACAAGCTTTTTGCCTCCATAAACTCTTTTCCTAATCGAGAACATCTAAAAATTTAGTCTTCAATTTCTCCTGAAGTGCAACCAAGAAATCAGAGTGACCACGAGAGAGAGCGCGATCGATACCTCTCAATCGAGCTAGCAAATGCTTTTTTTCCCAATATGACCAAAAACCTCCTTATTCCAAACTGGAATCTGCTCTCCAAAGTTTTCAATATTCGCCAAGAGCGATCTTGTAGGTGACTAAATAGACTGCAGATGCTCTTGAAATTGTAGGTGATCCTGCCACGCCGCTATAAAATGAAAGGGTCACGGCTTATGGTCTGAATCATTAGCCGCTAGTTGAAGAAGGATAGGCCTATGATCCGGACCTATTTGGTCCAAGTGGTGGACGCAAGAGTTTGGAAAATAAGAAAACCAGCTAAAATTGATCAAACATCGGTCAAGTCTCTGATGCAAATTACCTTTCGACCAAGTAAATGCCGGCCCCTGAAAGCCTAAATCCGTCAGACCTGCCGTATTAATGAAGTCAAGGAACCGTCGACTCCCTCCTTGGCTAGTCGAGGATCCACCCACCCTTTCACTCGGGTCCAAAATTACATTGAAATCTCCCCCAATAACCCAAGGAGACCCATCTGCCGGAGAAAGTGCAAGCAACTGATCCCAAAAACGTTTTTTTATGTTTGTGAGCTAGCATACACAGCTGTAAAGTACATCCAAATCTCACACTTCTCATCATAGAACCGTCCATTAACAAACTGATTCGATAGATGCAGAACCTGTAGAGAGACACGCTCATTCCACAACAACCATATACCACCACTGAAACCATGACATTCCACCCTATACGAATGTACGAACTCGAACTTAGAGTTAACCCTATCTGTTGTAGAACCAGAAACTCTAGGCTCAAAGAGAGCCGCAACCCGAACATGGTGCTCACGAACAAGAGAACGTAGAACTCGACGAAAGGTAGGGCTCGTCGCACCGTGACAATTCCAAAAACAAACGTCATTTTAAACTAATGGAAAAGAAAGGATACAGACAACAAAAACTAAGCAAGAGTCTCCGGAACAATCTCGTCCATTTAATCCAATCCCTCCACATCATCTGAACCACTCTCATCGGCTAAATGTTCCATGTTGACGTCCCGATTAACCATATCCGAATCCAAAATCACCCGATTACGGTCCTCCTCACGCGCATGGTCGAGCTGAGCTAAAACTTGCCGAGCCCACTCTGAAGGAGCCTCTCGAGATTGTAATCGATGGTCCTGAGCCTTATGGATTTGAATCCCCTTTCTATTAACCTCCCAACCCACCTTCGAGCTGGAGCCATGAGACTTTCGACCCTTACCTGCATTTTAAGATCGCCCTTCAAAACCAGGTTCTACAAGCGAGAGCGCAGTATGGTTGCCATTTCCGCGATCAACTACATGTTCCACCACTTTGACTCCATGACTGTCCATTAAAGGAACCACCTCGACACCATTCAACGTCGTCCCCGATCCACTCTTTTTCTTGGATTTACGTATCACGTTAGAGGCTAAATAAGCCGCATTGCCAACCACAGCAGCATGCTGTGCATTCTGTTTCACTAAGCCGGATTGAACTTTAGTGCCACCCTTACCTCTCGTAGCAACCACCGAACCAACCTTAGGGCCCCGCTGTTGCACCGCCCTCGCAACCTCCTTCTTCGGGACTTCAACCGCCTCTCATGTAAAATCATCCGGTGCTATGGCAGCAAAACGTGATCCATCAACCATTGTATCATTAGCATCCTTAGACCTCCCTGCAGCTGGGTCATTAGGATGTTTTCTTCTATTGGCGACGACCATTCATGGACCATACAGCTCCTTAGACAAAGGCCCCTCCACATCCGACTGAAACTGATCTTCCTTTCCAACCTTCAATCCCGCATCTGTTGAACCCGAGTTCCTACAAGTCTCCTTCGAATGTCCATAAACACCACAATTGAAACAAATCTGATCCAAACCCTCATACTCCAATCGCTGAACAAAGTTATCAATGCCAATACAAGAACGTAAAGGTTTATTCAAATCCACCACGACCGCCAATCAAGCGAACTTTCCACTATCACCGGCCTTCGTATTATAGTCCACCTTAATCACACGACCCACAACATTTGCAATGCGCCGAAACAAGGCCTTACAGTAATACCTATAAGGTAGACCCGGTAGCTGTACCCACACAACCACCTTCGAAGGATGGCTTTCGGACGTAGAAAACGATCTGCTCCATAGTTGTACAGTAAGGTACCTTCCGAAAATCATCCAAAGGCCACTAGATAACACCTCCGCATAATCCCGCTCATCATCAAAATGCACCAAGAAATAATTGTTCTCAAGGTCCACAAGTTGCAGGTCCCCAAGAGGCTTCCTTAAAGCATGGATCCTGTTCAGTAAGGCATTGTAACCAATAACACGGCCAAGAAGACGAACGATAATGGCATTCCGCAAACTATGATCAATCTGGTCATGAACCCGATCAAAAAACTTGATTGTAGGGAACGCCCCAGTATCAGTGACAATACAATCTTCGTCTAGAACTTCCACCTCGTCCATATCAAGACCTAGTGACACTCCCTTCTTTCCCGAACCTTCTTCCAAAGGTTTCCTAGCAGCTACAGCATCATAGGAGGACGGTTGTTGATCACTCGTACCATGGTCCAAACCAAGGACGATCGGATCCGAGGCCTGACCACCCATAGCACCATCAACCCCTTCCATCTTTGATGCTTCCTCCGTGGCATCAACCACAACAACATACTTAGCATGGCTCTTTATTTTCTTTGCTACCTGCTGGTCCTTTACCACCAAGGGAGAGGCCAGCCTGTCCAACGTCGGCAGGGTCTCCGACGGCCGGCCCCCGGTGATGTCAAACTGTTCAATCGCATAATTTCCGACGAGGTTAGGGTTTTCACTCATATCGCTTTTAAAGCTACTGTGTAAAATTAGTTTTACACCGATATATTAAAATTTACCTTATAATAACAATAAATTATTTTTACAATGTAAATTTCAATCACTTAAATGATTTAATTTGGATATGCATTATTTTTTTATTTGAATTTTTATCCAATTTCCCAATAGAATTTAGATTTATGACAATTCTTTTTTTATTATTATTTTTACAAACTATATTAAAATTTCTGTCATACTTAAACATTTTTCTTGTAGTATTACTTGTATACCAAATGTAAATATTTTTCTTGTATGCATTTATTTAATAGTTTTTCAAAAATAAAGTTGAACTAGAAACCAACAAAACAGAAGTCTAAGAAAAATTACGGCTGAAAAAATATAAATAATAATAATAAAATAATGAAAACTGCACAGAGTTCATAGCGTGCAGGGTTCTAACTTGCACAAATTTCTTCCACTTCTACTTGTTTATTTTAAATCGGGGTTATTACCCAAATATGGTCCTTGGATTTTTTTTTTCCAACAATGTAGTCCTCATCACTTTATTTCCCAATCTATGGATGTTTACTGTAAGGATTAGAAGTCGGATTGCTCACACTCCAACTTTGAACAGTGTTTTATCGAGAAATTAATAAAATAATAAAGTCGGATTGCTTAAACTCCGACTTTGAACAATTTTTTACACTGAAGTCGGATTCCTCTCCCACCGTCTTCAATATTTTAATTTAAAAAAAAACCAGAAAAATAGATGAACGGTGAAGTCAGATAGTGTGCAATCCAACTTCTAATTTAGAACAATAAACATCTATAGATTGGGAAATAAAGTGATGAGGACCACATTGTTGGAAAAAAAATCCAAGAACCATATTTGGGTAATAACCCACATTTTAAATCTGATATCAATTAAACAATCATTTTTGGATAATTCTAGAAACATAGGTTTTGCATTCTAATAAACTTTATCTTGACATGAATATTATTCATATCCACATGATGTTACTCGGACTCGAACATGAGTATCTAATACAAAATTCTTTCCATTATTCATATCCACGTGATGTTACTCGAACTCGAACATGATACTAAATATATGTTTGACATGATTATGTTCAGTTTCTTTTTCTAAAATTTTTAAGTATCATCTCTGAACATTTTTATGTCCATATCTGAATATATGTTGAACACAGGTACCGGATATGGATACTAAAAGAGAGATGGGAAACCAGAACATTCAAGGCTTCAATGTAATCTGTGAGAAGGCGGCCATAATGGCCGGAGATTGGTGACTGACGGCGAAGATGTATGTGATCGGTGACTAAGTTTTTAGGTGTAAAATAAAGAAAGGAAAGTAATAGAGTAACAATGACCCAATAGGCTAACAAATCAACAAACTAATAATAGATTCTTTACAGCTAATTAACTAATTATCTTCAACATTCACCCTACTTCAATTCTTTTGATTTTTTTTCCTTTTGAAGTTGATTTCCAAGTAAAAGAACACAGTGAGCTGAAGTTGAAGTAGGTAGCCTGCCGAACAACAAGCATTTTTACTTGCTTTCCTCTTCTTACTTCTTTCTCATTCTTCTTATTATTTGATTGTGTATTCACAGCTTCTAAAGGCTGATACCGACCCTGCATCTTCATTTGATCAACTAATTTGTACATCTGCTATTTAACAGTGTATTGAAATTTTTCTCTTTTCCTTGATCAGTATTGTTGCATTTCCCTCTTCTTGAACAACTGACCAGTTATGGACATCTGCTCTCTTGGCAGTGTACTGGAAAGAGGCTTTCTTCACCTTTCTTTCTTTTTCACCACTTCTACTTGATCAGTATCTGATCTGTTAATATACATCTTGTTGTTTCAACAGTGTACGGGTATACAACCAAAATTTCACTAACCCAGAGCTGAACTACGCAGGTGGATATGAAACCCTTGAAGAGTTGCTAGAAGCTATCAAACCAAAACCAGAGCTCAAAACCATACCAACTTTAAATTAGGATTCTAATACCTCAACTTCAGAAACCCAATAAAAAATTATGAAGAAGAATCACCAGCTTGACATTCAAAATCAACTAAACCCCACTACACAGTAGAAGAGCAACCAACGCTCAACAACAGATATCACCAGCTTCTAAAAATCAATGGAAAAATAGGAACCAACAGCCAGCAAATAAGAATCAAATGACTAAATCCAACTCACGAAACCCAAGCATACCCCCACATCTTCAAAATGTCAACCAATGCGGGATCCTAAACTCAATTAGGTATGAAACCAATCACATATGCTTCAGATGATATGACAACCAGTAGCATTTACCATATCAACCCGTGTTTAAACTAAACAACCTAAATACGAGCGAGGGATCATCACAACATACGAATGTATGCTAATCAGAACAAAATAATTAGTAGATCTGATGTATGGACTGAATCAGAAGCCAGGCGAAGCAACAACATGAAAAAAAATCCTCATCAGTCATATGCAATGCATGAGGAAAGAAATGTACCAACATTTGGAGGTGGAAAGATGACCATGATTCCATATCTGAATATAGTTGATTACAATCTGATGAAGTGACAAACATGATAGATCGGTGAACCAGAACTTTGGCGAAGATTGGCCTCTCGACTAGGAAGAAATGACAGAGCACATGCGCATGCAACAGCAGCTGGAGAAGCAATCGGCAGAACTCTGATGATCGAAGATTGAAACTCCGATGAAAGAAACTTGCAACAAAAAACAGTGATGATGAATCTGATTGACTGACGAACCAGATTAGAAACATCTGATTTCGATCAAATCTGAGATCCGAACTAATTATGAAAAGTGCAAAGAGAAATTAAAGTGGCGGTTGAAAAGAAGGATAAAGACTCCTAACGGCGGTGACTCAGATGAAGGTGGATATGAAATCGACAGAGAAAAAAAAAACTTGATACGGGGAAGGAGAATAAAAAGCCAATGAACAATATTCAAACAACTACAGCGGAAGTAAAATGGCTTCAAGATCGACGGCGAATGATACCATGTGAGAAGGCGGCCATAATGGCCGGAGATTGGTGACCGACGGTGAAGATGTATGTGATTGGTGGCTAGGTTTTTAGGTGTAAAATAAAGAAAGGAAAGTAATAGAATAATCTGAAATGTCTTATTGAAAGTATGAAAAAACTAATTGGGTTACATGAATGTTGGGTATTTATATCCCAAATGAACAATGACCCAATAGACTAACAAATTAACTAATTATCTTCAACATAATCAAACTAAACTGTTACTCCTGCTGGTTATCAGTAATGTATTATTTAAGCTTTGCATAGATTGCATGTGGAAGATACCAACATTACCAGAAATTTTTTGTTTTCTTCATATGGAAGCCTTACTGAGAAAACTTCAAAGAAAAGTCCTCATACCTTCCGAGTTGTCGCCGGTTGTTTGTTCACTATTCGAGGTACAGCATCATCGTCTTATGCTTGTCGAAAGGCACTTTTAATCTCCAGTCCTTCTGTTTGCGATTTAATGGTCTACCCTTGCTGTTGGGGTCCCTGTTCTCTTTCACATCTACCAACTTCCATACACAGCTCTCTTGCTCGATTGAATCTAGTAAGAAGACCCCACTCTTTTCGGTATGATTAGACTCTGCCTCTTCGATATAACAAACTCTCATAGCCATATGTTTGAACCGGTCTAAATCATCCGGTACCTTTAGTATTCTCTCTGCACCAGGCGATGATACCTTCAAAACAAAGCATCCTTTTCAGATAATAAGATATGCTACATATCGAGGCAAAATTCATTCACAAATAGCACAGAGCCGTATCCGAGACTCGGGACATAGGAACTAGCCCCACTTATTACCTCAAGAGCCAAATCATCTGGTATTTCTCTTCGTTCTCCGGCTTCATCTAATCTTTTCTTGTATTCTTGACTATAGCTCTGCAGTTCCTCCATGCTGGGACAACCATATCTGATGAAAAGGAGATGTCTTTCAATATCGAAACCCTTAAAGATTCAACTTTCAAGTGCCTAGCTGCATACATTATGCTCATACACACATTGCAGGATTATCTATCACAAGATTGCATAATTCCACTGAAATTTTTTACTTGTCAAGATTAGAAAATAGGGTATAATTCAACCTTTTCCTAATAACTTCTCATTTTCCCTTCTTTCTTCATATCAATGAGTTGGGTCAAACACAATAAATTATTAGACAGCTTGGTTACTGCTTTTGTTACCTACTTTTTACTTCCAAAAAACTGGTAAAAAGCAAAGGAAAAACAAAAGTAAATCATAATTACTGAAATTCAACAAATGATTAAAAAAGGACACCAATTCTCACATGATTGTTCCATGTAAAAACAACTCATATATGTACATATGGGTTAGGATCAACTTACACATGTGAAACTTATTTAATTTTACACATTTTTAGACCATTGGATGATGTTAAATTGATCACTGAGATTATTTCCTTATTTTTTTCCCTTAAAGATCTACTCATGTCCTACTGTAATCTCAATCATCCATTTACCATCATCTAACAGTCCAAAAAAGTGTAAAACTAAATAAGTTTTACATGGTGTAAGATGATACTAGTGCTCTCTCTCTACATATTTAAATTCTTTAAATCATTCAATATCAAGGTGCTATTTGCTTTTCATTTCCAGAACAGAAAGATGAGAGGTAAATGCAACAATCAAATGATAGCTACTAGCTAAGTTATTGAAAGAACCTTCAGTTTCTCCCCAAGTAAGAATGCTTACTCATGTGACAATTTGTCGAGTCTGACATAAATGTATCCACGAGGCGAAGTCTTGAAGGCATAAAGTTTAAAGTCATCACTAAACAGCTTTAGCACATCACGGGCAATAGAGAGAACAGATTCACCCCAAGGAACACCTTGCAATACAACTCCACCACCATCACCTCCATCGCCAAGCTACATTGATAAATAAAAAACCACTCGTTACCAAAAGGAAGGCACTTTTCAAACAAAAATCTAAGAAACTACAAGAGGAATTCGACTATCCAATTAAAACAATGGTCCCCGGATTCTAGCATCAGTAGCGGAACTTGGTGTTAGAGTTTGGGGTCAATTTAATATTTTTATGCAATGTAATTTCTCTCTAGTGTTCTTAAATATCAGTGAAAGACAATAAAATCTGAGAAACTAGAATAATGTAGACCTTGGGCTCGACGTCATCATCCTCTTCTTCCCACCCATCTGTGGTTTCTCCATCGTCTTTAGCTTTTTCATTTGAAAACACCAAGAAGTTAAAAAAGTAACCAGTTACTGACACAGGAGTTTTATCGAACACTTGGAATGCAAAGCAGAAACTTACAGAAAAGTAGGTCTTCTTCTTCTTCTTGCTGGTGATCATTTTTATTGTGAACGGAGGCTGTGCCGTGTAATAGACGGTGAGTGAAGACAGAAGTGAAAGAGAAAATGGGGTTTGGTTCAAGAGAAGAAGCAACAGCAAAACGAGAAGAATGATTCAGGGCGGTGGAGAAAGGTAAAGGGAAGAGCCTGAAAGTGAGAGTAGAGAAAGATGAAGCAACGAAGCCCAAGGAAGGCCTTCGAGAGCTTTGTAAAAGAGACTGAAATATAATTCTACCATTGCTCATTGCTCTGTGTTGCCCGTCTCGGCGGCGGCGCCACTAATGATAATTGATATGGCGTTTCACTTGCTGAGTTCCTGCTTCTGTATAACTTGTATTAGTGATACCTGTTGGTCCAAATTTCATTTTGGATTTAATTTATAATTTTACAGTTTTTAAATAGACTATATCACAATATATCTTATAGATTAGGGTAGAATTACTGATGTAAACGAACTGAGTATTTGATGATGAATTATTTGCGAATACTCGTATATTATTTATTTATTATGCTAAATAAATAAGTATATGTAAAAGAATTATGTATATATTTATCTGGGTAAATTTAGATAGTAGATAAAATTTTATAAATTTAACTGGAAAAAATTTCAAATAAAATAAATTATAGAAACATCCCTTGTAATTGATTGAAATTTTTTAACTCAACTCGATAAAGTCCTCAAAATTTTTACCAATTCACGATTTCACCCCTTTTGTTGCTTGCTGGTGTTATTGTTATTCGCGTGATTTAAAGATAGACTCGGTCTTTATTCAAAAAAAAAAAAATTAGACTCAGTCCTACATGATTAAGATTAATTGTAATATTCAGACGCTAAATGCTAAAATGAGAGTTTAGTTTTATTTAAGAATTTAATTATTTGAAAAAAAATAATAAGGATCCATTTAGTTTTAAAAAATTAAATTTTAGAAATTAAATTTTAGAGCATAATATGAGAAATATAACAATATTTTCTTTTCATATACTAACTGAGCTCCGCAAAGTAGATGCATGGTGCATCTAAACTTGAGGAACTCTTTGATTGAATCGACAAAACAACAACCACAAAGACCTGTAGTAATATTACACCACGACACAGGCATGTTTTCATTGTTTCTATGTTCAAACATCATATAAAAACGGAGCATCATCATCCACAATTTACTGCTTCACCCCAAAAATCAACAAACACTACTACCATTATCAATTATATAGTTATTATCAAGGCACAATCTCATTTACTACCTCCAGGTGCCCCACCGAAAAGGTAGTCCAGAGAAGATCCACCTCCAGGGGCAGAATGAACCTTGGTGGAAGGTCGATCCTGCATCCGTGAAAAAAAAAACACGAGTTAGCGTAGGGTTTTGGCAACAAATAACCCTTTTGTAAACTTAAAATCTCAAAAGACTTGTAAGGCAATCATGATTAGGGGCTATATACCGTAATGAAATTGCCAGTGTTCTGACCATCAGCACGCACGTAATAGTTTGCGGACGTACTGTTAATACCGGCAGGAACTTGCTTGGCAACATCAACTGGTTCAGGAGCATGGGCAGGTTTGGGGGCAGCTGGTGCTTCAGTCGGAGCAGCTTGGGAATTGTTTGTTGCTGGTTTAGGAGCTTCTCCACTCCCAAACAGATAGCCCAAGGAGCTCTGCCCACCACCGCTGCTAACTCCACGACCCATCTTTTCCAACTTACTTGGAAAGGGAAGGAAACAAAGAGCACAAAGTAAGAGTCTAAAATCCATCGAGTTCAAAAAAGTAGGAAGCAAAAGAAGCAGATGGATATGGTATGAATGTAAATCAATTGATATTATACCACAGAGGACTCTTAAACCACATAGTTCATTCGAAGCAGAAGACACAGGAAACAAACCAAGCATATTGAGAGAACTTTCTATAGCAATGTTATTCCTAAACTTTACACCACTTTTTCACCTCTACAATGCAATGAAATTCCCAATGCTAGCCTGCTAGGCTTGGATAGCACTTCCAATTTCCAAACAAGATTTAATAATACTTTTCACTTCTATAATGCAATGCTAGCTAGCTAGAGCTTTATCCCAATTATTGTGGGATTGCCTCAAGGTCAACACCCCGATTAAGATTCAATGAAACTCCCCAATGCTCAGCCATTGAGGATAGTACACATTTTGTGCTCCTATTCATAAATCGATTTCGAGTTTGTCACGCTTCACTCGAAATCGAGTGGGTTTGGTACACAATAGCACAAATTACATCATAGCTACTTTGGAAAGTAGCTAAACAAATCACAACACAGAAGTTAAAATTCTAAACATCTAGGCGTGTTCCAAATGTGAAATGAAGATACTAAGGGATTATCATATAACTCCTCAACCAAATCAAAACAAGACACCGCTTCGATTCCATAATTTCACTTCTGAATGCCATTAATCATATAACTACTCTCTAACTCTAACGATAAAAAAGGCAGTAACTACTAATTTCTCGGAATTTCCATGTAATAAGCATTAAATAATTAAAAATAAAAGAAAAAAAACTAATCATTTCCAGAACCTCAAAAACGTCAAACAAATCAGAAGCAATCAAGCACCACAATCCAAAACCTTTTAACCTTTCTACTTCACATCCTACACAACAAGACTAAACAATTAAAAAAAAACATAAAAATGAGCAGCCAAAGCGAAAAACAACAAATCATATAAAAGGAATTGACGTCTGAACTCAGTGAGTACAACACAAAACCTTATAAACGTGAAGGAGTAGAGGAGAGATCTACGGCTAGGGTTTTGAAATTACCTGAAAATTCCTTTGGAGAGACTAGATCTGGAGAAAAGAGAGTGGAAAGAACAGTTGAGAGTAACAGCTACTGCCTACTGAAAAGGGAAAACGAAATGCGAGCGTTTCTTATATAGAAGGATTGAAAATTTATTATTTCACTGTTGTCTCGAAAGGGTTAACTCCTCTACATATCCTCAAACTATGATTTGGATTTGAAATTCAACTTTGAAGTTCAAAACATTTTATATATCCTTTTTTTAAAAAAAGTATTTTTTATAATTCCTTAAATTGACAATATTGTATTTTTTTATTATTAGATTAAAAAAATAAGTAATATGTTTATAGGATACTATCTGATGCATTGGCGGTGAAATTTTTTTATTTCTACAAGCGTCTTAATTTTAGGGGTTAGAGATTTAGCTTAGGGGTTTAAAAATTAGGAATTGTGGTTAGAATTTAGTGTTTAGAGGTTAGGGTTTAGGTTTTAGGGTAATATATTAGGAATTAGGTTTTAACATATAAACCCTAAATTATACATATAAACCCTAGATTCAAATCACTGTCCCTAAATTCTAAGTACATAAACCTAAACTCTAAAACTATGAACCCTAAATTAGATCTCTAACCACTAAAATTAAGGCGCAGGTAGAAACAACAAATTTATACCGCCAGTGCATGGTATAATGACTCTATGTTTATTTATGTTTTCTTTTTTATTATTTATAAACAAATTTTTTATTGTCCGTGGACATATTTAATTACATATTCGTTAACATTTTCGTAAATATTTTCACGAATAATTGTTTAACATGTTCGTGAATACTAAACAAAAATGTTGATGAACATTAAACAAAAAAATATGAACACATATAATTATAAATATACAAATACCTACATAATATTAAAATTTCAACCAAACACAAACATATTTAAAAATAAATAAATAAATATAAATAAAAATACGTTAGTTCAAGCTCAATTTATTTACAACTCTACTTGAATCTTATTTACATTATTTTTGAACATGTCATATTAAAAGTGTCATAAATGTATACATATTACAACTTAATCCCATTTTTTTAAATATATTTTACACAGATTAAACTAACACGGAAATACTATTACCTTAATAACTCAATTAAAACCCTTTTAAGTTTAGATAGCAACTTGTAATTTAAGCAATGACTTTGGAGGCAATTTAATACAATTAATTCAGCTTTAAAATGGGACGTGTTGGATGTTTGAAATTGTTTTGTTGGTAGTGGGAATAGCCAAAAGAGAGGGGAGGTAGTGGAATTTCTAAATTCTTAGCTTAGCTTATAAGCGATGGATCAGGTGCGGCCTCGCGTGGGGTCCTTATCTGTCTGAGTTTGTGCAATTAAGAGAGCTCGAGTAATGCTGAATTCTCAACTCGTTAAGAATTTAACGTGAGTTCGAGCTTGAGTAATTTTAATGAATCTAAATAATTTAAGTTAAATCAGGTCGTTAAAAACTCAAACCCAGTTCAATCGAGTCGAGTATTGACCAAGCTTTGACCAAGTCGGACTCGAGTAACTCGCGATCTATCTCGTCCCATTTAAAGCCGTATTAGAAAATACTTTAATATACAAGCTTGTTAATTTTATGTTTATAGTATTAGTTTAGGGTTGAGAGGTTTAGGTTGTTGGGTTTAATATTAGGTTTTAGAGTTTATGACTTATGTTTTAGGGTTCTAGGTTTAGGAATTTAGATTTTAAATTTAAAAAAAATTAAAAATTTTACTATATTATATTTTTCGAGTAGCTCGCGAGCTTTTCAAGTCGGGTATGGTATGGAGTAGCTCGACTCAACTCGTTAAGAACTTGAGTTGAGTTTGAGCTCAAGTCGAGTCCAATCAAGTCGAATGTTGACCAAATTTTAATCGAGTCAAACTCGAATAGCTCGCTATCTGTCTCGTCTCATTTATGGTCATAGTGCAACCACATTTAAATTTTGATGAACAAAACGGTGTCGCCGTATCCTAATATTATCTTTTTGTCCCATTTTGATCTCAATTTGAGGGATGGATGAAACATTTTTCCGATGTTTTCTTTCTTTCTTTTGGCATTTTTGGAAAAACCTGCTTATTTTAGCATATATAATATCTTTACTCATAAATAATTAAATATAAATGTGGATATAACATTTGGAAACAATTTACATTAAAGTATTAAGAGTCGTTTAAAGAAACATTTAGTAATTTGATAAAAAAATATAAATTTTTTTAATGTAATCTCATAATAATATAATTCTTTTTTAAAGACATTTGATAAAATACATATACTTTATAGATAAACTACTCGAACTTAAATTCCCTAATAATAATAATATTCATTTTTTCGCTGAATAGATAAAATGAAAAATGTTTTAAAAGTGACATATGATAATTCTTATTATTATTTTACTGCTTTTGTCTTGTTACCCTTCTCCAAAAGCCTGGGTTTAACCTAGCTAGCCATAGCCATTAGTAGCAAGAGGAAGCAAATCAAGTGTAAATCTTTCCTGTATCCGGTGGTCGCATAACTCTTTAAATTTAATCTCACATGCATGCATAGTTCTCGGCAGTGATTTGTCAAGATCAACGATTCCATATTTAAGACAGGAGGAAACATTGAAGAAACAAAAAACAAAACAAATTTTACAGAAAAGTTAATACAAATTGGTTATATAAGATATATCATCAGCATACTATTAATTTTTATGTAGCCGCTGCTTCATATGCAGTTTTCTCATTGTGCAAGAATAAATATCTACCAGCAACAAGTAATATGACACCCAGAGCACCGATTTTAATCGGAAATGCCCCACTCGATGAACTTCGACTTTTTTCTCTTATGGCTCCTCGTCCGGTACTAAGTTCCAACTCGGTGGTACAAGCAGGGGATGACATTAAACTTTGGGTCTTCATAAATGACGAATAAGATACGATTTCATCTCTAGTTAATGCTGGTTTTAGGGACTTCTTTACTGTTTCGAAATGTTTATTGCTGACTACAGTGGCGGATATGTTTTCCCTCAGAGCTACTATTCCGGCTTCCCTGCACAAACCCTCCAATTCGGCTCCTGTGAACAGCTCTGTATCCTCTGCTATTCTTCTCAGATCAACGTCATCCCCGATTTTCATGTTGCGTGTATGCACACTAAGTATCTCGTACCGAGCTTCCATATCGGGTGGAGGTACATAGAGAACCTATATTTTCATGTTGATAAAAGTTAGAGAAATTGCGTAGTTTCAAAGTATTTTGGCTTTCAAGGTTCCAAGGTATCAATTAAGACCATTAAAACAATGGTCGAGTTTTCCATTTCGACCTATTCATAAGTTATATGCATGACACAAATAGAAACTTCGGAATATCTAATTCGATAATGCAAAGGTTAGCAAGGATCGAGAAACATTGACGTCAAAAGTCAGACAAGTGATATGACATGATATTTACCAAATCAAATCTCCCAGGTCGCATAAGAGCAGCATCAATTGCATGAGGTCTGTTGGTAGCAGCTAATACGAGAATCCCCTGAAAAGATTTAACTCAAAATCATACAAAGAATACTCCATAACATCCCTAATTGTCTGACAAACAGAGTAATGTTTACAGGATTATCACTTACGGTTGCCTGTTCTAAACCATCCATTTCTGTCAGTAAAGTGGATAGAAGCCTCTCTCCAACAGCGCTACTGTTGCTGGAACTCCCACCACTGCAATTTAAGGGAGAAGACATAAGAAATCAGTTTGAAGAGACCATTCTCTTTAGAGACGATGCTTGACTGTAATCTCAAGTTCGCTTAATGCCATTCATTAACTTGCGAAATACATTACCAAATAATAGAATTAAGTAAATCTTGTGGAGTCTAATTGTCATACAACCAAATAGCACACGAAAAACTTAATTCGACATTTTTGCAGAAGTTTGCGCACACAAACATCTAGAATAGTATATCTAAATTTTACAGAAAGAGACTTTGAGTCTTTCTATGACCGTACGAAGAACTCTATCGAGTAAAATGCTACATACTAACCATTTGGCAGCAACAACATCAGCTTCATCAAAGAATATTATGCTTGGTGCCGCCAGACGCGCTCTACGAAATGTATTTCGCAACAAAGCTTCACCCTCTCCAACATACATTGAATATAGCTCTGCACCACTGATTCATAAAGTATGAATAGACCAGTAGCACACTGTAAAGTCTTTAAACAGGGACAATATTGAAGCAGTGAAGCCAAAAGGCAAAATGCAAATATATCAAACATATTCAAAACTTAACTCTACAGACTAGTACAAGATCATTTGTCGAAGTTTAATTAACCACCCACAAAATCATAAGGCCTTCCATACATGTTTTATGGATTGCAAAATGTCATACAACAAAGATAATCTAACCTCAAAGAGAAAAAAGAAGCTTGGGCAGCATGAGCGGCAGCTTTAGCAAGCGTCGTTTTAGAGCATCCAGGAGGTCCGTGCAGAAGAATTCCACGCACAGGTGATATCCCAAGCCTTTGCAAATGCAGCTGAATGTTTTATAGGCCACTCAACAGCTTGCTGTAGCTTTTTCTGTTCAAAAATTAAGAAAAATGAAATCCAAGATTCCCAATATGAAATAAACATGAAATGCTCACCTTCAAATCTTTGAGTCCTCCAATATCATCCCAAGACACCTCCGGTATATCCACAACTACACCTCTTGTTATGCTTGGGCCGACGACAGACATAGCATGCTTCCAATCTTCTACTGTTAAGCTAACTGCAGCTAGATTTTCACCTATATCAGTAGACCTTTTAACTGCAGACAAGGTTGCCTCACGACATAAAGCTTCTAAATCAGCTCCAACATATCCATTGCAAGAAGCAGCTACAGCTTGTAAGTCAACACTGGGATCCAAAGGAACCTTCTTTGTGTAAAGCTGAAAAAAATGACAACAACGCTTTAAGACCTGAAGATTCTGAACCGGGATGCCAATCAAGCAACTAGTACGGTTACAAACCCATGCTTACAAATTTTCATGCATTTAGAGCGTAAGATTGATTAAAGTAAGCAAAGCAACACATATAAGGAACATAATAACTGCAAGGGAACCAGTCTTAACTCTTACCTTGAGAATTTGAAACCTTTCTTCTTCATTAGGCGTGGTAACTTCAACTTCATCATCAAAACGCCCTGACCTTCTTAGAGCTGGATCGATTGCATCCACTCTTGATAGTCAAAAATTCCGGTCAGCAATGACTCTTAGAAAGTTCAACCTAAAAAGTTAAGCCGACTGCATCTAGCTTTCTGTGACTTAACCACCAGACCACCAGTTAAGACATTATATACCCAGTTCTTTTTAGCAAAATCAGGAATTAAAATAAGGAGATAATTGGCTACAAAATTTATAAGCCAGTGCATTTAAATTTATAAAAATAGCATCAAAGCCCGCAACAAATGAATGATCAAAATCCTTAATAAGCCACTAGGAGAAATGTTTATTTAAAGTAGAGGAAGCTGGAGAGTAGTAAGCATAATGCATTACTATAAGGCTCTAACATAAACATGGGAAGACAAGAAATGTGAATCATCATATAAAAATCTCTAGAAGCTTAGCACTGAGTTCCATATAAACAAGGATAACCATAACACATACACATAAAACGGAGCCTTGTAACTTGAGTTAGAGAAACCAACCTATTAGTTGATGCAACCACGACGACTCGTGGTACAGAACTTGGTGAGGGTTTATTGGAGTCCATCAGTGTAAGGAGCTGAGAAGATAATCGAACATCCTGCTCTCGTCTGCAATTGAAGCATAGTTAGTTCCATGATACTTAAAGCCTGCTTCAGAAAAGCATTAGTCGGTTACATGCAAAATGCAATGCATAGATAAAATATATCCTGACGGACACTATCATGTATCGATTTTTGCAATCATTATCAAAATATGGTAGCTTTTTTCCCCACCAAGAGAGCCATTTGCAGCAACCTATAGGACGATGTAGATAAAGGAAATGGCATTAAAACTATTCTGCCTCACACGATATCCAAGTACAAGCAATCAACTATCATACATTTGTTACATCTTGAATCCCATGAATTCTCAACTTGTTTTTCAACCACATTCAAATACAATTACCAAAAGAAAGATGTTAATATGAGTAATTTTCTCAAAAAAAGGAAAATCCATTCATTCTAGCTCTGACTTCTTGCAATACCTTGAATCTCGACGAGGGCAGAGAGCATCTATTTCATCAATGAAAATAACTGATGGTTTGCCTGAAGTAGCACGCGAAGATGCCTCCGAAAAAGCTTCTCGCAAAATTTTCTCACTTTCTCCAGCATGTGCTCTGTGAACAGAATGTGGACTGCAAGACAACCATACACCATTGGAACAAACCGAAACTCGGAAATGACAAAACAACTATTCAAACACAAATTTTGCATCACACATACGCTATTCTATATAATAAAAAGATAAATACAAATATTTTAGCACCTGAGAACAATTAAATGGGCACCGGATTCTCGAACAATTGCACGTACCAAGCTTGTCTACCATTGCAAAGAAAACCAAATAACTTCCAACTATAAACAAAATGATCATATCTGGGGAATTCAATTTTCAAAAAAAAAAAAAAAAACAGCTTACAAATTTGAAGAATAAAAGAAGGAAAGGCAGTCAATTACCTTTCCGGTGCCCGGGGGACCATAAAGGAGCAAACCACGAGACCACTGAAAGAAAACCCAGAAGTCAATAACTTAAACCCATTGCTATAACTATTAAAAAAAATCCAACAAAGATAAAAGCTTGATACTTTGAGGCCAAGTTTCTTCGCTTCACGAGAGTAGAGAAGAGGGAAAACGATGAGTTCTCTCAAGGATTGAAGAGCCTTGGCGTTCCCGCCAATTGCTTCTTCAGCTTTCCATTGACTGTCACGTACGCCACTTATCTCACCGTTACCGGTGCTGCTGTTGCTATGGCTGCTACTAACAGTAGCCATTGAAGCGCTGTGAGCAGCAACTTTTGAAGGAAGGAAGAAAGAGTAGACAAAATTGAGGGTTTTGAGGTTTTGGCGGTGGCAAGTAGTATATTATTGTTGAGGTATTGGGTATTATTGTTAAGCGTAAACTTCCTATTGGTCACTAAACTATAGGTTTAATTCTACTTTGATCCCTAAATAATTTCTTTAGTCAATTTATCATTAAACTTTTAATCTGATTTTATTAAATTATTAATTCCTCTAGTTTGATAAAACACAAGATTTTTTAAATAATATCAAGGCTCGAATCTGTTAAAATGAAACAAACTAAGATAAAGTTAATATTCGACCTGCATTAATTTATTAATGAATAGAATACTAATAATCATAAAAAATCAGGTCCATAGATTCACAAAATTTTATACTAATGTGCCATTCATTTGGTTATAACATCTTCTACGATTCTAGGTCATCAATATATGATATAGTTTCTAAATGGCTTCCAATTCTTGTTATCGTATATAACACCATATATAGGATGATTTTAAACATTTAAGTTTTGTTATAAAATATTGACAAATTAAGATAAACAGTTGCCTCTGTAGCATAGTGGTAGTGCGTTCGCTTCGTAAGCGAAAGGTCGCGAGTTCGATCCTCGCCGGGGGCTTGATTCAAATTTGGCCTCCTTAATGTTTAGCGGGCCTTTTCTTTTCATTGTTCGGATACAACATGACTTAGCGGCCTTTTCCAGGTACGTCGGCCCTTTCTTTTTATATAGTTTGGACAGAATATAAGAAAAGGAACTTTTTATTTTTTTCAAAAATAATGATTATCTGTAAATATATATATATATATGTCCATAAGGATCTAATAGGGTGAGTTTTTTATAAGTAATTTGTTCATGTGAATATTCAATTTTAAAACATTATTTTTTATTTTTTATAGTTTTGAAATTTATCTATTAAAATGACGAGTCTACGTGTACAATACACTTTAATATTTGATGGTAGTGGTGCACACAGAGATCTTTATATATTAGGGCTTCTGCACATAGTATTATTTTGTTTCTGTTTATATATCTTTTTTGTTTATGTAC
Source organism: Hibiscus mutabilis (assembly GCA_019671005.1). Lineage (NCBI taxonomy): Eukaryota > Viridiplantae > Streptophyta > Magnoliopsida > Malvales > Malvaceae > Hibiscus > Hibiscus mutabilis. The sequence continues at coordinate 3,783,152 of CM033715.1, read as the reverse complement.
ATATAACATGTTTGTACATGGATTTTGATAGGAAGATTTATGTTTTTTTTTGGAATAAAATGAACACATTAATTTAAATGCACTTTACTATTTAGGGGGAGTGAGATTTTATGTGAGTTTTGTGTAATAAAAATCACAAAAATAAAATACGTGCAGAAATCGTGTAACACCTCCTTCCCGGCCTAGTTGAGAACCGGGTCGAAGCGTGCTACCGTTGAACGATACGGTGATCGGTGCTATAAAATCTCAATCAATGACTAACATTTAATCGATATTATACTCTTTAAACATTACCAAGTATAGGCGTTAGTCCAATTTATCCTGTATGGAACAATAATCCTTTAATTAGGACTGATTTATAACTTTTACAAGTTTTAGGGACTAAAATATAAATATAATAATTTAGGGGTTCTTTTCTATAATTAAAAATACTACAATGAAATTCAATGCAATAATAGTGAGCCTGTAAAATTTTATGCTAATAAGAATTCATTAGCCATATCAATTAGACTTATAAGATTTCAGTGACTATATTGCAAAAGTTTAAAAGCTATTCTTTATCACTTATAACTAATTTACCTGCCACCGTATCGATACCCTGGAGACCGTATCGTTATGCCATGCTTAATTCGAGGATTCCAGATTAAAAGGGAACAAGCCCGTATCGATACAACTGGGACCGTATCGATACAGGTTGACCATGTTGACTCTATATTGATACACTCCATAACCGTACCGATACCTTTAATTTTTCTAGATTCCAGTGACCAAAATCTGTACCGATACTCCCTAGTCAGTATCGATACGCTCCTTTTGACTCATGTTGACCTGACCAAATATGCAAGGCCGTATCGATACACCATCACCTGTATCGATACGCCTTGCCTTGTAATGGCAGATTTTAACTAGCTTTTATCCGATTTAACCTATCAAACGATGTCCAGATACAATGAAACTTTACTAGCAAGTTTATAACCATTTAATCTAACAACATGCCAACTTTCATGTCAATACGAATTCATTTACCAAGCTTTCATTTTTAAGCCAATTATGCCATTTTAACCATTTTTAACCAACATTAACATACCATTTAGGCTCTCTAAAGCCAATATAAAACATGGCCAATATGCACATACCAAAATGACCATAATCAACTAGTTTAACTACTTTGCCACCATTCTAGGAGTTCATAAGGACAAAACATATTACTTTAAGCTTGTGGTGGCTTGTCGAACTTCCAACTAGCTCCGATCTCGATCTGATACACTTTCTTAACCTGAAATGTGGAAAATGAATGCATTAGACTTACATAGTCTAAGTGAGGTAGCCATAAACAATGAATGAGCATGGTATGCATTCCAACAAGCTTTAATAACAAGTCTAACCATGCTAACAAAAGGTATATGATTCAACATGGTATAGTTATCACGCTCAACATGTAACATGTCATCAATAATCATCATAACAACAATAATCAATAACATATCAATAATTTCATATCAATGATCAATAGCAATACTCGATGGTTTCCTTGGATCGATTTCACGGTATATGGATACACGAATTCCACCTCCGCAGCAATATCAATAATGGTCTAGTCATGTTCCCTCCGCCGCACCACAATAAGGGCCGTAGCCTATAACCGTACCATTGAGCTCGTGAATTCTATGGCATGCCAAGTGTATCCAATACTTGTGATCCCAAGGTTTGATAATCAATGATTCAATATCAATGTATCAATAGCAATGATTCAATAACAATAGTTCAATAGCAATGATTTATAACAATAAATCAACAGTAATATTCATGTGTCAATATTTAAATAGCTTAGCATAGAAATGGTTTAATGCTTTCCATGGCAACAATAACGATGTTTCGGACATGATTTCAATGCAATACTTAACCATTCTTACCTATGTGACTTTCAATAGGGTTTTATGCAAAAACCTTCAATACAATGGTTAGCAATACAATAAGTAATAATCAATGATTCGAGATGGCACCTAGCCAGCTCTCGAGACTCCGACTACACTCACCTTGAATTTTGAAGCTCCTACGACTCTCGGATGATGATCCCTTTATTCTGTAGCGACGTTCTTTTTAGAAAAATTATACGTTCGACGCTACGGGTTATCCAAAAAAAAACCATTTCTTCATAATCTTGGTTTAAAGGTATTTCTTTTGAAAATTCTTTTTCTTTAGAAATCTGATTGAAAATTGGGAGTCGCCACCGACCATTTGGATAAGGTAGGCCGGACACCACAAAACCAGAGATTCATCTTGAAAGGGTTCGAGAGTTGGTTACGTGTGGGGAAGGATTAGCACCCCCATCACGTCCGGAAATCAGTACCAAAATATTTGTTGCTTTCAATTGAAGAAAATTGTCAAAATTTGAAAAGAATTTAATTTGGTGACCCTAATTGAAAATTTTTAATTGAACAGGCTTTATCAAATTAGTAGGTTCAAATTAATTGGACATTTAATTAATAAGACTGACGATACATCGGACCATAGATTAAACCGACATCGAATAAGCCCGATTGTCGTGTTAATTTATGATTCAAATCCCGCACGTCACATTTATGCATGATGCAAGCAGTTCAGATACAAGGTAGGGATTTTGTCAACTTCTAACCTTATCGTGGGATGGTAAGAATTAACTCAAATATTCGATTAACATCCTTTAAGCTCGGACTGTTACGACACAAATATCAGAATTAATAAATACCTCCCTTTTATAATTTAGATTAATTAATACAAAATTAATAGGCCGTATGAATGACAATTAAGGAATGACAAACAACGGCACAAAAATGCACACAAAAGGACCCAACGCAAGACCTAACCTAAAGGGCATGGATTATGGAAGTTTAATTAGTGATCTAGTTACCGATCAGGTGCATCTAGTATTAACCCTAATTTAGATAATCCTAAAAAGGCTAGAGAACCCTAAATTATAAGTTATCTTGTGATATGATAATTAATTCGATTAATTTTAAATTAGTATTCCAATAAGCCAAGAATACTATTTAAAATAAATCAAATTAAGTAATCATAGCTTTAAATTAAAATGTTAGCATGATTTCCATGTCAATTCTATCTTAAAAGATAATTAAGAGGTGTTCGACCAATTTTAATGAATTTAACATTTGCCCTAATAAGCCAAAGGCAAATTTAAATTCACTAAACCGATTCGAACCTTAAAACTAACTACGGCTCTAAAACTAATCCTAGGATTGACTTAATTAATTTCAGGATCATGCCCCTATTAGACGAGCACACGACCTAAATTAGTTAAATTAACTCCTAAACTAATCTAAAACTAATTTAACAACCCCAAAGCCCAAAAGACCAAGAGGCCCAAACTTCTAAACTAAGACCAATAAGAAAGGCCCAAAACATATAAACCCACGTATCATAAGACTATACTATATTTGAATTTCAAAACCTAACTATGTGCACTTAAAGAAAAATACATATCATGCTTAATTAAAAGGAACTTTCAATACCTACATATCTAAAGTTACATTATTTTAAGTCACTTTTTCCTTCTATTTAAAAAGAAATCATATATTATGTATTAAGATACATACATAATAAACTTTACATAGGGCATTTATATATATCAAAACAAATTAACAAGCTAGAAGATCTATTAAACACATCAAAATAGCAAAATGAAACATAAATAAAATAATAGCAACATAGACAAATTAAAATAAAATGTATGAACATTAAAGAGAAATTAAACACTAGAATGGACCAAAATATAAAGAAACAAAATTAAAAGGGCAAATGTGAAAGAAAAAGAGAAAACATAGTGTAATTGCGAACCGGTGAAAAGTTTAAGGACCCGAACGGTGATTAAAAAGGCAGAATGGCCTTTATCTCGTAATTAAACCAGGCGAAGGGACCAAATGGGCTATTTGCCCATGCGGAGACCCTCCTGGAGCAAATAGACTGAGGCGGAGGGATTCATAATGTGAATAACCAAAAATAAAACGGGCTTAGTATAAAACACAACGTTTTATAACAATTTCCTCTTTTGGTTATAATTCTCATCCTAAAACTTTCTCCCTGGTCCCTTCTCTTTTCCAGAACGGGGGTGAACACTGTCGTGGTGTTCATCCCCAAGCCCAGAAATCGCCCTAAATCTCGAAATTCGGCCGTGCTCTGCCGTGTCAGCCACCGTTCGCCGGCGGCCGGCAACCTTAGAAACTCCCCCCAAAACACTCATCCCATTTCCCTAAACTCCAATCTAAACCTAGTTTCAACAAAAACGAACGAGATACCTTTCTTCTTCAAAAGCCGAAACGAAAAGCCCTTTTTTGAAACGAAACACAAAGAAAAACCCTTTCCCCCTGTCGATTCACCGTTTGTAGCACCGGATGACACTACAAGGCTTGTCATCGGAGGGGAAAGCAGGCTTCGAAGGTAAAATCTAAACCCTAACTATCTATCTATATGCATGTTTTGTTTTTTTAAAAGATAGATGTACCTTAGAAATCTGTTTTTGTATTGCTGGTTGGGATTCTAAATCTCTTTTAGATGTTTGTTGGGTTTTCTTTTATACCCAAGAGTTACATTTGTTTAAAATAAAAAAAGAAAAAAATCCTATTGGCTGCCTCTGTTGATAATGTGCTTTTTGTTGTCTTTTTGATTTGTTGTCGGCTTGTTATCTCTAATGCCTCTGGTTTTGTTTGCCTTGCCTGTGAACCATGACGTCTGGCTATAGAGGAGGACTGAAGAAGGGAGGGGACTAGAGTGAGGAATGGCTCGGGGAACAAGGGCCTCTAAGAGCCGTTGAATCTGCCCGCGTGGAGAAAGGAGCGAATGATCATTCGTCGCGCGTGGAAAATGAGGCGCCAGACGTGCGAGTGGAAGATGAAAGAGCCATGCGTGAATCCTACGTGCGCCTGGGGGTTCCTGAGCAGTCGCGCGTGCGGCGCGTGGGACTCTCTGAAATGTTTTGCGTGTGTCTCAGCCATTCGATCATCAACCTGGATCCAACGATCCGGGATCAGCTGCGCATGGAATAAGATAATTAGGGTTTCTTTTGATGTATTTAGGGCTTTGTTGGGCCAACTGCGGATTATTATATTTTTTGTTGTAAGTGGACTAGTTAAATAAAGTCTTGGGCTTTTATTTAAATATGTTAGGCTTACTTATTTAGTATAGTCATTTTGATAATTGTAATACTAATTAATATAACAAAGATGACACAACAACAACATCTAATAGTACGAAACCATAAAATCTTAACAGTATGATACTTAATAATAATAACGTTAAAACTTTCTTTTTCTCAATTTATTATTACATTAAATATATATTTTTTAAAAATGGATAACAGTAGTATTATATGATTCTTGTTATAAAAGTGAGACATATAGTAAAGACAAATGGTGATACTAATCTGTTGATAATAGTGATGCCCTTATTTAAGAATGTAAAAACAACGGGTTACTCCCCCGGATAAAATTAGTGATTACAGCTGCCCCTCTTTGCTTATCCTTGTTGAACAATAATGAAGCAAAGACCATAAGCACTAATTTTATCCGACTTTTCTGTCGACGATTTGCTCCTTCGAAGTGGCAATGAACAAATTTGAATAACTTGCTTTCCCGAAGCGACGAAAGTAAACTATGCAATACTGGTGTGTCCTTCTGAGACGGCGATGAATAGGCCAGGTAGCAAATGACTCATTCTTCCGAAACGACCATGAATGAACACAGAACACTTGGTTTCCCAAAACGGTCAAAAACAAATCTGGTGGCGCTGACATGTCTTCCCAAAATGGCAGTAGACGAGCCAACCAACCTTCACATGACTCAATCCTCCAAAATGACAGTGAATGAATCCAAATCTCTTGCTTCCCCGAAACGGTAGAAAGTGAATCACACAACATGATGCTCCAAAGCAGCGATGAACAAGTCATGCCTTCTCAAAATAGAAAAAAGGGGTTTGTTTTCCCGAGCGGCAGAAGCGAGATGACATGTCCCTCCAAAGCGCTAATGATTAAATAGTGTAAATGTGTTTTTTTCGAAGCGGTATCTTTAGTTCTGAAATCCTAGGGTGATAATTTTGAAATTCTTTGCTCCGAAATCCCTTCTTAGATTTTTGCTGCGCTTTACGCCCCCTCTTATAGAGCGTCTAATCTTTTCTTTGAACCTGTAAAAACTGAATGATCATGGAGGAATGAGTTAGCATGCTCCTAACTTAGGGATGTCTAACTAGGTATGATGCATGAATGAAGTTAATTTCCTTGGACAATTTCTCTTCTTAGTTCCTCAAATTTAACATTCTCTTGTTCTTCTCCCCTCCTCTTTGGTGATGGCGGTGCTCTTTCTCGTACTTGGGTTTGTCCATCATGCCCCTTTTTTCCTCGAGTCTATAATCTTTTGATCTAGAATACCCCATCAGGTTTTTCTTTATAAATCTCTTTTTCCTTTTTTTGTTTTTATTTGTTTTTTCTACTTTTCTTTTTCTATTTTTTTCTTTTTCTTTTCATTTTCTTTTCTTCTTCTTTTCTTTTTTTCTTTATATTTTTTCTATTTTTCTTTCTTTATTCTTTTTCTTTTTTTGCTGTTGTTTTTTGTTTTCTTTCTTTTTTGCTCATTCTCCATTGGGCACCTTGCCTCTTTTTCCTTATATTCTTTACACTATCATTGGCGAACTCCCATATTCTTTTTGTGTCTCAGAACAAACATGCACTTGTTAGATTAAATCATAGTAATGCTGAGAAATCCTTTATTTTTTTCATGATCTATGTTAATCCATCCGTATGACATTTGTGAAATAGAAAATGGATATCAGAATGAAGCTTTATTGATATTAACTGTAGTATTGGGACAATTTTGGCAAGTATGGCAAACATGAAAGAAATGAAAGTGATGGTGTCAACTGCATGAATGAAACGGACCTATCGACCTCGGTAGATCTTTTGCTAGCCTTTATTGGTCGTCACTTATGATATCATGAGAAAAGAAGCGTAGTCTTCCCTCTAGAACCAGGCCTGTCAATTAGATGCCCAAGGTCCTTGTTTATCTGAACCGTCCTTTCTGGATTTTCAAATCAGACCTCCTTTGGCTTTAAGGCGCCCACATTTGGGTTTTAACCTTAAACCCTCATTTTCTTTTTTCCTTTCCTTTTTATTTTCTTTTTCTTTTTCTTTTTAAGCGTAATATTTCTTGACAGAGTTTGAATTGATTGGGTTACTCAATTCTTTTCCATCCATTTCTACCAAAATTATCGCCCACCGGAGAAAACCTTTTTCATGATGTAAGGCTCTTCCCAATTTGGCATCCATTTTCCCCGAAAATCTCTTTGATTTACTAGGATCCTTTTTGAGTACCAGATCTCCTACTCGAAACTCCCTCGGGCGGACCTTCTTGTTATACGCATGAATCATCATTTTCTGATACATCTGGCCGTGACTAATGCCTTTCAATCTTTTTTCCTCAATAAGGTTAAGTTGATCAATCCTAGCCTGCACCCATTCGGCTTCGTCTAATTTGACCTCATTCAAAATTTGGAGCAAGGGAATTTCTATCTCGGTAGGCAATATTGCCTCTGTGCCATACATCAAGGAATATGGCGTTGCCCCAGTAAAAGTTCTTATAGAGGTCTGGTAGGCAAACAAGGTAAATGGTGGCCTTTCGTGCCAGTATTTAAAGGTCTCCGTGGTCTTAGCTATGATCTTCTTGATATTCTTATTTGCTGTTTCCACCGCCCCATTCATCTTAGGGCAATACACGGTAGAATTATGGTGCACGATTCTGAACTGTTCACACACTTCGGTCATCATCTTATTGTTTAGGTTGGAAGCATTATCGGTGACGATTCTTTCGGGTAGACCAAAACGACATATAATTTCTTTCTTTAAAAACTTGCAAACCGTCGCTCTAGTAATGCTGGCGTAGGAGGCGGCTTTCACCCATTTGGTAAAGTAATCTATGGCTACCAAGATAAACCGATGCCCATTGGAAGCCTTTGGGTGTATTTGACCAATACCGTCCATGCACCAAGCGGCAAAAGACCATGGGGAGTTCATGGTGTGAAGTGGGATTGGCGGGGAGTGTATCTTATCAGCATATATCAGACATTTGTAACACTTTTTGGAATAGCGAATACAATCTCCCTCCATGGTTGACCGGAAATAGCCATATCTCATTATCTTTCTTGCCATTGAGAATCCATTAGTGTGGGTCCCGCATAATCCTCTGTGGACTTCAGCTAGAATAACTTCCGCTTGTCGAGCATCAAAACATCTTAACAGTACTCGATCTTTGCTTCTTTTGTACAAAATCTCCCCATCAAGGACAAATCCTGATGCTAGCCTTTGGATAGTTCTTTTATCATTATCATCGGCCTCTTTCGGGTAAGCCAGACATCATTAGGACGAGTGGATGTCTAAGAAAATTTAATTATGTTTATGCAAGACTTTATTTCTTATTTTATACTTTTAAATATTTTATCCTGCCTTATTTTTTACATAGTTTGTATATTTTATATTTATTTTCGTTCTTTTTAGATAAACAATAACGTACATTATTCGATTAATAAACCGAACATGCCTATAGACGCCATTTTATATTTTTGCTCATTCACAAAAACAAGCTTTGGAACCGTTTTCAACGCGAATTTTACTCGGTTTACAATGCACCAAACTTGCACATATTGGTGTCGAATGAAAGACAAGTTTCAGTACTACGCACCTAAACTCAACGTTTACTAAAATTATACAATTAATAACCCCGAAATATTGCTCGAACATGCCTATGGACGCTTGGTCTGCCAACCCGATTTACAAAGAACTCGCTTTCCGCAGAAAGCGAGTTCCATTAAACAGGCCGCGATAAATTAAGCCGACTCTTCAAATTCTCGGGGATCTCGTGTTTTGCAGAGCGCAAGTTCCTGTTATGTTCGATATTTTGAAAAGTGTTGCTACGTATGAGGACCTCGCTCCTTGCAAAAAGCGAGGTCGTAAGTCGTTATTTTCAGGACACAAATTCTTCATACATAACAGATTTGAGGGTTGTTTTTCTAAATTTAGGTATGCGGAGTTATTTTTTAAAATAATAATTAGAAATGGATTATTGATTTAAAATTGCGGTAATGGTATATAGGGATGCCATGGCACTGTCAATTCATCTCATAGGCCTCGTCACCCACCCTTTGTTTTGTCGTATTCCGACAGTGCCAATAATGTCCCACTCTTTTCCTTTTAGCAACCAACACGTGTCATCCTTTTTATGTCGGAGAATCTTTCTAACACCTTGTCTACTTTACTTACGTGTCCTCCCTACAATTCTTCTCCCTCCCTCTCTTTTTATTTATTTTTATACCTTACCTTTAAAATTGATTTAAAGCCTAAATTAATTTATAATTTAACACCAGTTCAGCAATGCCATTTATTATTATTTTAAACATATTTTAAGAATATGACTTGTCGTACAAGCATGAGTGTAAAGAACAACATACTTAAAAACGGTTAAAAGAACACGAAATAAAAATATAATTAAAAATTATAATATTTTTAATTATATGTGAATAATATTTTAAATTTGTGCGTAAGATAATATTTTTTTAGTCAATTTTAATTATAATCTTAATTTTATTTAAAGAGAAAGGAAAGTGAGAACTTTAAAGAAAGAAAAGAGGTACTCTTAATAGATTTAGAACTCATGACTTAAAAAAATATGCTGAAATAAAAATGAGCAGCTTGTCTACCGGTCAAATGTGCTTATTCGCATAAGATAATATTTTAAGTTTGGACCAAAAATATAATGAAATTTATTCACGTAGTTAACATTTTAGGTTGTAACCTAAAATCTTATAAGTACTAACCTGAAATGTTATATATTTTTCTAACATTTCAAATCTGATTTTTTAATCGTTTTTTACGATGTTATATAGCAGAACACCCGATGCACAATTAGTTTAAAGCATCTCCTAATACAAAAGTAGAATATTTTATTTGGCTTGCCACGTTTCGAATCAAGAATTGATGTGTCCGTATTTATGTTAAGTTTTTCCTGTATATATTCTGATATATTCGTATGGTATTCATGTTCATTTTTATGATGTTTAGTTATTTATTCATTTTATATTTTACATATTTTTATGTTGTTTAAACCTTTACACGAGTATTGGATTATTATAGTATCATTTAAATGTAATTTCCTAAAATATATATAATGAGTATTATTTTAGTTAAAGTCATATTTTATCTGTTTTATTGTAGTGTTTTTGTTGTTTTATGATTTTTTTTTTGTTTTTATGATAATTTTAGTATGTCTTGACATGTATGTCCTTGTGACAATTTTTTATATGAGAATGTTGGTGATCTTTTCAAATTTCAATATACTTTTATGGTTGTTTGCCGATATACTAAGATTTTATACAAAAAATTATATAATTCACAAAATATTTTAGTCAAAATAGATAGTTGTTGGATTTTAATTCGAAGACTATAAAAGTCCTAAATGCTTATGAGTTTTACTTTTCTCACTTGTATACCCTTTAAATTTTAATGTATATTTTTACTATCCTTTTATAATTATTCATGTTTTATGGTAAGTTATATTTCTGTTCCTTTTTCCCTTTTAATAAAATTCATAAACTGTATCAAGTTAGAGTGGCTGAATATTAAAATCCTTACACGTTGCTTTTATGTGCTCACATCCCTCTTCATTCCTTACCAAATAGTATACTTGGGGATAATGGTGGTGGGGTAGGTGGGGACTTGATTATAAAATCTGGAAATTTCTTTAGACCCATAATAGCAAAAATATCCTTGAGGGGACCACGTCCCTTTGCTTATTTCTTCACCTCTTAACACGTACGTGAACCCACGTGGCGATTTATCAAACACCTAAACCAACCCGTGCTGGCTTTACCCAAAAATAATAATAAAAAATGGGGACTAAAAAGGCAATTCTTCAAATATAACATACCACGTGTTATCGCCACCTGTCTCTTTACGACAACCCTTTTCCATTTCCTTATCATTTCCAAAGGGTATTTTCTTTAAAAAGTTACTACTTATTTCCTTTTCCACGTTTAATAAATAAAATTCTCCTATGTGAATAATAATCTAACTTTATGCTTCTTTTATAGGTCAAATTCTGAATTTTGTCCTTTTGCTATCCTTGAATTAAAGATTTAATCCTTATAGTTTAATTTGACATAATTTTGACCCTTTTCTTTTGTAATATAATCAAGGCTTGCAATACAATTTGTTAATTTGTCATCTTTAATTTGATAAATGTGTTTTTATCTAATTTGATACCTTAATTTTTCATTTTTATAATGTAGTGCTTGAATTCGATTTTTAATGTAATGAATTGACATTCTTTCCATGTGTCACTATCTCATTATTTTCTTAAATGTCATGTTATCACATGTTAAAATTATTAAATTCAAATACCATATTAAAAAAATTACAAATTCAAATAACAGATTGGATTAAAAAGTCACACGTTCTATATCAAACGTAGTGATGATTTTAGATGCCAAATTATATATTAAGCTTATAATTAATTATTTAAAATAATTAACATCACTAATTATTCTGGTTTAACATGATTGTTCCCTCAAAACACCTATTGTAAGTCATCATAATCATACCAACATAGTTGGGATTAGTTAATGGTGTCATTACTTGAACTAACTTTATCACATTATAAAAAAGCAGATAATTCCTGATTGAGTATACTTTGATTGAGATTGCCATTGATACAATATATAAAATTACAAAAGATCAAGTATGTTTAAACGCTTAATATCTTTCGATTTATGAATGAAGATGAATCTAGATAATATATACACTGTACAATGAAAGTTAAAAAATAGAGAATCAAATGAAAGTTAACAGATTAAATTCAAAATCTGAGTGTAGTATAGGGACCAAACCAGAATTCGACCCTTTTCATTTACATGGACTTAAGGCTAACTCAGATCAAGGACTGGTTTCTGTTTCTGTTTCTGTTTCATAGGCGAAAGACAATAGCTTTACTTCAACAAGGAAAAAGAAGAAGAAAGAAAAGATCTTTCTTTGTTGGGTGTTCAGTTCTACTCTCTATCTAATGTTTCCATCAAAAATGGGGTCTCAAGCAAGTGAAAACACAAGCACCAGTATCAGCAGCAGCAGCAAAGAAATGGGGAATCTTTCTTTGCAAACAGAGAATTATTACCCCAGAAATCTGTTGCAAAGATTCATCTCAAGTGAATCCCAAGCTTCAACCAGAAGTGAAGATGAACAAGAAGAACAAGTGGAGCTGAATCTTGGGTTATCATTAGGAGGTAGATTTGGGGTCGATAAGCCTGCAAACAAGCTGAAAAGGTCATCGTCCATTGCTGGTTCGATACCAGTTTTTAGAGAAATCGGTGGTGCCGGTTCTACTCCGCCGTCTGTTCCTCGTCCGACGCTCATGAGAGCTTCTTCTTTGCCTACTGAGACGGAGGAGGAGTGGAGGAAGAGGAAAGAGTTGCAGACCCTGAGAAGAATGGAAGCTAAGAGGAGAAGATGTGAGAAGCAAAGGAGTTCAAGAGAGGAAAGTAAAGCACTTCAAGGTACCTTTCTGCAGCATTATCTGTGGCGGATTTTAGGTTTATTTGTTTTGGTTTTTTTTATTTTATGTAGTTTGTTTTGGTTGAGGATTGGTCTTAGTAGCTAGTGCAAAAAAGGACCAATGCTTTAATGCAGTTTAAGGAAATTAACATTGCTTCTAATTGTGTCATTGAACTTGTTTGATGTTCATAAATTTCTGCTAAACTTGTTGCTAAATCATATCATTGTAATGAGGAATCAATGTTGCTTAAGATTGAACTTTATTATTGAGCTGTTGTATTGTATGCATTCTTCTTTATCCGTAAACAAATTACTGGTTGCTGGTTAAACACTCAGTGGATCATCATTGGAAGAGAGATTAGTGGAGTAGATTACGGTTTAATCGATGTTACGAGGAGAATAGTCATGCTTGATTGTTCAATAGGAGTGTGCTTGGAGAGTTGTATTCGTCCTTGATCGAAGTTGCTTTCGCTGCTCTTTGGATTTTCTGGTGAATTCCTTGAGAGTGAATGTCATTTGATCTGTTTTAATTGATGTTTGGTAATAAAATGTAGAAGATTTTGACTTCTCCCGTGTCTCATAGCGATCTGTCTAACCTTTTGGCATGTCGGGCATTGGTGTTGAGAATCTATGATCAAAATACTGATTGCTCATTTGGTAAGGAGGAGCTGGTTTTAATGTTTTCTATGATCACATTCATTGCAGGAGCTAGAAGTAGTGGTGAAGCAAGAAGCTCCGGTAGTTCCCTATCCTCGCAAGATCAAGGCAATCGAGAGGCTACTGGTTCTTCGGGGACAGAGGCGGGTGAAACCGGCAGAACTCCCAGACTGCTGGGTTAAACTCTACATAGGACGATTGAAAACAAGGGGAAAGAACGAGGGAGCGCGATGGAAGATATGCCTTGTGTTTTCACAAAGGGAGAAGGTCCTAATGGGAAAAGAGTAGATGGTATATTATACAAGTATGGAAAGGGAGAGGAAGTGAGGATAATGTGTGTATGCCAATGCAGTTTTCTGTCTCCGGCAGAGTTTGTCAAGCATGCAGGCGGTGGCGATGTGGATCACCCTCTTAGGCATATAGTTATAAACCCTTTGCTTTCCTTTCGTAACCCCCTCGAAAATTGATTTTCCGATGTTTCCTAGGACCGTTTTCGACTACCCTCTGTGGATTCCGTGGTTTCCTAGAAAAACATATATCTATTGCAAATAAGTAAAAGATATATTGCATTAGTAAACCTGGCTCAGTCAGTTATGATTTGTGCACTTGGGCTGTTCCTTCTAGATCAAGTCATGAACCAGGAAACTATATTATCTTACTGAAGAAGGTTGAATTCGCTTCAAGCTTCGGACAACTTGTCTCATAGTTGGTTTGTTTGCGAGACTATCGACCGTGCACGTGATGGCCAAGTGAACACATCCTTTACCTGACCCTGTTGCAGCAGCATGCAGGCCCAAGAGACGATGCTGAAACAGTTTGCATGCAAGGAGAGTGAATGATCGAAGTCGAAAGCTTGCTTTCTTATCTGATATCAACTCAAGCAGCACGATGATCGAAAATTAGACAGGTAAGCATTACAATCATTTTCCAACAATATGTTGCTCGGCTTGACATTGCGGATTTGCGGTCCAACACCGTCAGGGAGCATTGGTCATGTAGATAAGCAAGTGCATGGGCTATATCCAAAGCTATATTGTGGATAATCTACCAATCTACAGCTCTTGTGGACCTTTCCTTGATAATTTTTTTTAAATTACTACTTGGTAAATAATTATATAAGAGAAACATGTGTTTCACTGCCATGCTACCCTATTAGAGTTACAGGATTAGGGTGCCTCATTGTTTCGAGGGTTTTTGCCTTAGCATTAGGGGCGAAGGCAGACATCCTATTTAGGAGGGCAAATTTGAATTATTAATTTTTAAAGGGGCTAGAGTGCATTTTTATTATTATGGATTTATATTCAATATATAGGTGGTGGAATTTTTTTCTAAAAGTGCCTTAGTTTTAGGGTTTATGGTTAGAATTTAGGGTTTTAAGGTTAGGAGTTTAGAATTTAGGGGTATGATTAGAGGTTAAGGTTTAAAGGTCAAGGTTTAGAGTTTAGGGTAATATAGTTAGGAATTTAGGTTTTATCCTATAAAGCTAAAATCCTAACCTCAAACTCAAAATTCTAACCATAATCCATCAATTCTAAACCACTAAACATAAACTCCTAACTTCTAAACCTTAAAATCTAATCCTAAAATTAATGCTCTTATAAAAAAATTGTTTTCACTGTCTGTGTATAGAAAAATTAACCTTTTATGGTTGTATTAAATTACAATTTTATAATTCTAGAAGGAATTAAAAGGAAATGTTTTATGAGTTAGTCAAGTACAATGATAGATCGAGGGGGCTAAGGGGCGACCATCCTTTAGAAATTTTAAGTTTCTATATATTTTAATTTTTTTGATTATCTATTTTTGCCCTTGAATTTTATAAGCTCGTCACTCTAGAATTTTAAAAGTTCACCATTGACATAAAATTCCGCGTATATTTATGTCCAAGTAGTATTGTGATTGTTTATGAATCTTGTATTAGTAAAAGTTTTGAACAATTACATCTGAATTTATTAATTATCATAAAAAAAATTATAAATCCATAGCATCAAAAATAGAGAGAAAAAAGGACTAGTCCACTATATAACATATCATCAAAAATCAAAAACTTTCATGAATCTCATTGTCTTTAGCCAAACGAGACGCTTTACTAGATTAAAAAAAGTGGTGAGCGAAATAAATTATCAAGCAGATTTTTTCGCTACACAGTTTTAATTACATCAGACTAACAAACCATCAATTGAATGGGGATCAATCTTTTCAATGATCACCGACAAAATCAAATCAGAAAGCTAACGCCGTGAGAATCTTTATATGAGCACCGAACGACTGCTACGATATGTTAAAATTGTGCCAATGACAAAAAAAAGAACTACAAAAGTCGATGAAAAATGTGCCATAGAGGCAAAGAAAATACGTGCCACAAGAGTAAAGATTTTTATTGAAATTGAAAAAACAAAATATAAAAGAGTAAGAAAAATTGAGAAAAAGTTTTGGGATTAAAATAAAAAGTTTGGAAGGTTTGGTGATATATCTGGAATCCTAAAGAAACTGGGAATAAATTTTGGGATTAAATTGTGATGTTCCTAATTACACCATTTTATTTTGTAAACTGGTAAAAACTTCCCCTCTTTTCTTCGGTTATCGATTCAGTTTTCCGAGAACCTAAAATTTTCTTCCCTTTCTTTATGCCATCGGTCGCATAACCCACTAAAATCGATTTCGTCTTCCATGTTCGACACCACTGCCAAACTGCAAACTCTCGAGTTTCCAGCAACCACCATACTTGCTACCGAGTTATTCTTGCCTCTGCCACCCCGAGTCTGCCTCCGGCGTGCAACCCGTCTGTTCAGCCGTCCTTGGTGCAGCCATATGCGTGCCCTTGCTCTAACCGGTGCTGCAACATTTTGTAATTCGAACCTGTGGTGTACACCCTTTGTACTTTATTTAATTGAGTATCCCAAACATGTTAGAACCTTGAACCGTGCTTTATAACACCAAACCCGAATTCTCATAACCCTGAATTATTAGTATTATTAATTATTTGTTTAAGTGGTGATGTTCTGTTTGTATGTGTTATTGAAGGATCAAATTGTCTTGAATCCGTGTTAACACCGGAATGTGGTAGGACATCGCACAATAGTTCGATCGATTACGGGTCATTTCTAGGGTGTGTCTCGCCTTTGTTAAATTATGTTGATATCTGAATTTAGTGAACATTATTACCATGTGTGATATCTGTTCAGGAATGTGTTTGCCGAGGTAATGTATTCTAACTTGTGTTTTATTTGTCCTTGTGTGAATCTATGTTATTATGTGACTGCACTGCATTATGAAAACACAGCTCTACATCTGATAAATTAGACTTAATAGTATGTATATTTGAATAACTTGTGTTACCGAATAGTTTGAGTGTATGAATTGTTACTGTTATGAATTAAGTGTGCACAACATAAACATGTATATTCGACACCCATATCTGAATGTCTTGAATCTCTAATTAATCTGGGTCTGTTATGTAATCCAAATGTCTGGTATATTTGTTCAGTAATCTGAAAATATGGTACATTTATTCTGTAATTTAAAATTTTGGTCATATGTTCTGTTCTGAAAGTTTGATATCTTTGTCATGTGCTAAAAATCAGTATGTATAGCATTTTACGCTCTGCACGGGGATTAGGTTTGTACAGAGGAAGTATTATCTGGCCTAGCGTTACGACGCTCATATATCTGAATGTGTTATAATTCAAAAATTATACTATCAACTGATGTGAATGGTTGGATCCGAGTTTTTAGGATAACTCGTGGATAATATGTGTAGTGGATGGATGGATAGCTAGTTGCTTATTAGCCCGTGCATTCTGGCATGTTACATGTGTTTGGTCTGAGTTCGCATCTGTTTTGTTTGGGCTGAGTCTATCTGCTTTGTATTGTCTGATTTTGTATTTGTTCTGTATTATCTGATTTCGTATTTGCTATCTTGTCTGATTTTGAATGAATAATCTGACGTTTGGTTGAATTTCTGTTTTCATCATGATTTTTGGTTAAAATTTGTACATGTATGTTATCTGGTTAATTTATGCACTTAAAGACCACACTGGGCTTTATAGCTCATTCTTTGTTTACTATTTACTTTTCAGATCGATTGACACTCTAGGCCTACGTTTGGCATCACTCAGAGTCTCAATTTTTGAAAGATTACTGCTTTTTGAAGTACTACTCTTTTCTGTAAATTATTTATTTAAAATGTAGATTTGAACTAGACTTTCGTTTTACTTTAAACGGATTTTTAATATGATAATTTTTGAAATCTGATTTACAATTTTTACGTGGTGGCATTCCGAACACGTTAATAACTTCTAGGTTGGGTTTAGGGTGTCACGCCGATAGACGGTGGGTCCTTTCGATTTGCTCTCCTTGCTGGTGCAAAGTATCAAGAGGCTTTGAAGCATCGTTTCGAATGTTCTCAGCAATCCTCAAGCATTATCTATGGCGGATTGTAGGTTTATTTATTTTGATTTTATGTAGTTTCTGTGAAGATTACAGTTTATTTAATCTTGTTTAGTCTTTGTAGCTTGTGCGAAAAAGGACCAATGCTTCAATTTACTTACAAACAAATTAACATTGCTTCTAATTGTCACTGAACTTGTTTGATGTTCCTAAATATCTGCTAAACTTGTTGCTATATCATGTCACTGTAACGAGGAATGTTGCTTAAGATTAAACTTTATTATTCAGCTGTTGCATTGTTTAATTAGGTTAAGAGCGAATCACAGAGAAAGCTCAGCATAGCAAATAAGGAAAAGATTATATTGAAATGGCAAACCTACCCCAGCCAACATCACAAATGCAAAGTTATGATTTGTACACTAAAGCTTTTCCTTCTAGATCAAGTCATGCACCAAGAAACTCTATCATCTTACGGAAGAAGGTTGAATTTGTTTCAACCGTCGGACGACTCGACTCATAGTTGGTCTGTTTGTGAGACTATCGACTGTACACGTGATGGCCAAGTGCAGCAGTTCTACCAAATGATCACGAGGGCCTGTTTCCCATAACCTTGTAGTGAACACATCCTTTGCTTGACCCTGTCGCAGCAGCATGCAGGCCCAAGAGACGATGTTGAAACCGTTTGCGTGCGAGGAGAATGAAGGATCAAAAGTTTTCTTATCTGATATCAACTCGAGCAGAACGATGCCATAGCTGTAAACATCAGACTTCTCGGATACACGGCAGGTCATAGCATACTCGGGTGCAACATATCCAAATGTGCCGGCTACACCGGTAGTTGCGTGGGTTTCAGAGGAACCCAAAAGCCTCGATAATCCGAAGTCAGACAGATAAGCATTACAATCATTGTCCAACAATATGTTACTCGGCTTGACATCCCGGTGCAGCACCTTCGGGGTGCATTCGTCATGTAGATAAGCAAGTGCATGGGCTATATCCAAAGCAATCTTGTGAATAATCTTCCAATCTACAGCTCTTGTGGACCTTTCCTTGATAAAGTTTTCTAAATTACCACCCGGTAAATAATTATATAAGAGAAACATCTCTGATTCACTGGCATGGTACCCTATTAGGGTCACGAGATTCGGGTGCCTCATCGTTTCGAGGGTTTTTACCTCTGCATGGAACTGCTGAATACCTTGGAACCTTCCAACAGCAAGCTTTTTCACTGCCACTAGGGTTTCTGGAGCTACTTCAGCCACGTAAGTGGCACCAAAACCTCCATTTCCAATGCGTTTGCCAGCACTAAAATTCTTGGTTGCCTGGACAATAGTATCGTACGTCAATGGAACCCCAATATCGACAAAAACTGTAATTTCCCTTGATTCAGAAACCTGAACCCTGGACTTCGGGACCCATTTCCTGGTGTAATAGAAGAGGATGACTAGAACTAGAAGAACTGAAACAATGGTTGAGGCAGATGCTATGGATGCTATCTCAATGGGATCTAAACTATTATTGACAGTTGTATTACCCGAAGGAGGAGCTTCTGCATTTTGTGAATCTTCAGTGTTGGTTGTCACATCATCGGTTCGTACAGACGGTGAATTTGATGAAAATTCTGACTCTCCGAGGGAACGAAACCGTCCAAAGCTGGAATGAACGGCAACACTCAGGTTGTTGCCTCCCAAGGAGAGGTGTTTGAGATGTTTCAACTGATAGAGCCCTTCGGGAACCGGACCTCTAAGTTTGTTTCCACTTAGGTGAAGTAAAACAAGGGACTTCAAGCCCCTGAAACTTTGGGGAATCACTCCTTCAATCTGATTCTCTGAGACATCCAAAAATCTAAGGGATCTGCAGATTGCACCGATTCGGGATGGAATATGACCAGACAATCTGTTATTGCTAACATTAACAATCACCCCATGGAGCTTATTACAGTTTCCAAATAAACTTCCCGGGAATGAACCAGTGAGATTGTTTCCGCCGGCAAGAAATGCATAGTCAATTTGCTTAACCAGTCTTGTTGGTGCAATTGGTAGCCATGGGAGTGAGCCGGAGAAGTTATTTCCACCAAAATTGTGAACCACCGCAGCTCTCAAAGCCGAAAATGGCAAAACCGTTTTGAGATGTGTTTTATATGTAAAGAATGACATATAAGCAGATATGGAATCACGGTTTTGAAGAAGTTCATAACTTAAGGAGAAAATACCAGGGCAGACAGGGAAGTTAAACCCGGGAATGGATCCTGACATGAGATTCCCACTGATATCGAAAAGTGTCATGCAAGGAACTTGAAGTTTCTCATCAAGCTCTCCAGTTAGCCTGTTTGAGCTCAAATCTAGATGGCGTAGGTTCTTGCATCCATTGAACACTCCAAGGATATACCCATCGAAGTGGTTCTGAGCTAGGTTTAAGATTTCCAAGTTCTCACAACCACCCCAATTTCTCGGTAACTTCCCCTCAAGATTCGCCCCAGGCACCCAAAGTACTTTAAGTTTTGAAAGGTTTGTGATTTCCATCGGAATGGAGCCTTGAAAACGATTATACTCATCGGTAGTGGAACGAGGCAATCTAAACAACTGCCCTTGACTTGAATCTTGCCCTCTCAGCAGGGGATCAAAGAGACTAGATAGCACAAGAACGGACAACCGAACACAACTTCCAAGCTCCGTGGGGATAACACCAGTAAGATTGTTTCGAGAAACATCGAGAATCTCAAGCTTATGCAGCTGACCAAGCTCACTAGGAATAACACCATCCAACATGTTGGAGAACAACAAAAGAGTCCGTAATTGCCTACAATTCCCCAAACTACCAGGAATACTCCCAACTAGGAAATTCCCCGACAGATCAAGATGCTCTAGATACAGACAATTACTTCCAAAACGATCAAGGATCTGTCCGTTTAGCTGATTGTTAGACAAATGAAGCCCTTTCAAATTAAGAAAACCACCGAAATAACCAGGTATAGACCCCTTCAGCTTATTCCCAGCTAAATTCAAAAGCTCCAAGTCCACAAATTTCAACAAAGACCCCGGAATCTCCCCTTCAAGTTCATTAAACCCGAGATTCAAAACCCTCAAATTTCTCAACCCCACAAATTCACCAGGCAACTTCCCAGTAAATGAATTCCCTTCAAGATCAAGTTGCTCTAATTTCTCCAAGCCCCAGATTTCTAAAGGAATTTCACCACCGAACTCATTAAAAGCAAGAGATAAAACTCTAAGCTCAGTAAGTTTCCCAATCAAAGGTGACAAGTTCCCCACCAATTTCCCCTTTGAACATGCTCTTCTCCTCAATCCAAAACCATAAAATGGAAACTTAGACAACTTTGAAGAACTGGAACAAGGTCGAGTAAAGTTACCTTCACAACAGCCACCAGATATGTCGATGGAGATGACCCGAGACCTCGAATTGCATGTAACACCGAACCAAGAGCAGTGATTCGGGTTCTTTGAAAAGTCCCAGCTTGAAAGTATACCAGAAGGGTCAAAAACAGAGCTTTTGAACTCCAACAAGATCCTTCTATCGGGAACCAACTTCCCTGAAACCGAGCAGAAGACAACAAACAACTGAAACAAAAACAAGACCAAACCTTTCCACAACAGATGATAACATCTCATGTTTGTTTCCCAAGAAAAACAAAGACAAACCAACAAAGAAAGGATCCCCTTTGCTCTTGAACCAGTCCACCCCAAAAACACTCTTTTTTGCCTCCCGGAGGAAGAAAAAATTTGAATTTTTTCCCTGGAAACAAACAACAAAAAAATTGAGAGGGTCTTTGAAGATGAAAAAACGCGTTTCTTTATTTAATTTTCGCTTTATGGGGTCGTGGAAAGTCTGGGTCTTTGAGGAGCTTTGCTATGTTTCTTCCTCTCTCTTTTTTACTGTTTTTTAGTAAAGGCGGAGAGGGGGCCACGTAGAGTAAACGGATGAGGGGAGGTGGGATCCATCCGCCGGTCAATTAATGCATCAGAACTGTCAATGCATGGCGGCTCTGGGGAAGACAAGATGAACACTTGTGGGTCCTTAACATATGCTAATTGCTAACGTCATCACATCACCAGCGTGACGCATCAAAAAGGATAATGTTTAATATTTTTGTTTATTTGGCTCCATTAACTTATAACCATGAATTTAGAAATCAGATTAGATAGAGTTTCAATTAAGTTTAATTCGGTAGGTATTTAATGGTTTAATATATAAAAGAATGTGAAATGAAGTATATTTAAATGTTCGTATCCTCTAGTGCATGAAGGGAAAAAGTTTGAATAGTATATTTATAACTATGATTTAGAAATTAAATAAGGTGTTGATTGAGTTTAGCTCAACTAATAATGTCACTGATATAATATACGAGGGGATGTGAGATTTAAATTGTTTAAACGTTCAATATGTTTGATTTATAAGAAAAGACGAGTTTGTATAGTTAAGATATTATATCATTTCATATTTTTTTAAAATCATACAGGACTTATTTATCAAACGTAATTAATGTGTGATATGTAACTTTTCAATTCTAGATATTATTTTAATTATTAATTCGTTCTTTTGTGTTTTGCAATAAATAATATAGTTATACATATAATTATTAAATATTAAGATAATGACTTTATTCGTCAATAATTTTTAAAATATATGGTTAAAGGTTTTCCGTTAAAACTTAAATTGTTCAAAATATTAATAATTTTATTTAAAATTGAAATCTTATTAACAACAATTATGTGATTTGTTTGTCGAATAAACTTTTAGTTTGAAAGATATCAAAACCTAATGACGTTAAAAAAACTAACTTAAATGCAGTAATAGTATAAAATATTTAGATAAAATGATACTTCTATTTAGATTTTTTTATTTTATGTTTTGTTGGGATATTTTTATTAAGGTTTAATAGTTAAATAGGAGTTTAAATTATGTTTGTAGCTCACTTTTCGTGTCTAAATTATTTTTAGCTCTAAATATGTGCTTAAAATTTTATTTTAATTATTTTAGATGCCTAACCGTTAAATACCGTTTTTTAAAAAACTTATTTATTTATTTTTTAATTTAATTTATTCTTAATTTAATTTTTTTTAAAAATCTTAAATTTCTCAAAACTCACAAAATAGTCCTAAATTTAAAATCTCTAATTTCTCCACCAATATGAAGAGGGGATTTAGCCGTTACAAGATGGTGGTTAAAATTAGTTATGTTGCTTTTAATAATTAATTAGAATTTAGTTATGTAGCCTGTTAATGAAACGGTGAGTTTCATATGTTTTTGGAGTGGTGCAGACGATGCCATTTAAAAGGTTATAAGGTTGAAACCCTGGCCTGATGGAAATCTTATCGAATAAATAAAAATTGTCTCTGTTTCTCCTTAAATTGTTATATTGTTGTCTCCCTCTGTTGTTTTACTTTTTTATTCTCTTTTAATTTTTATGTTTTGATTCACACCGTTATAGATTCTAATGTCGATAGTTACACTATTGTTTTTCATTTTTGCCATCGCACCATCAAAATTATTCTCCAAATCATTCATCGCAGGTAACCAGCAAAATGTGTATAAATCAACTTTCTAATGTTAAAAAAAGTTAAAGTCGCGAAAAGAAAGTTGTCGGCACACCTACTGTCAGTTACTAGCGATGGATGATTGAAAAAACGGTCGTGGTGGTTCGGCGGCAATATTAGTAGTATCCGATGAGGCAGTAAACGGCGACAACAACGGTAATTTGGGGATTTTAGATTTTGAGTTAAGAATTTTGAGTTTATTTTGTAAAAATTTAAAACTGTTAATTTTTTTAAAAAATATTGAATTTTAAATTTTATTTTAAATTAATTAAAAGAATTTAAAAAATAAAATATACTATTTATCGCATTTTAATTGGCTAACAATTTTTTATAAGACGGTTAAACACTTAATTAAAATAAATTTTTAAATACTTATTTAAAGTTAAGAATAATTTATTTGACTATTAATTCTTTTATTAATAATGTTGCAATTATTCTATTGCAAGATGTGGCTGTAACCATGTGAAGATGGGATGGACAAATAAATTTCTTTCAATAATTTAAAACAAATGAAATTTTAAAAGATACCACACCCATGGCCATTACAGCTAAATAATAAAAAAAATTAATGTTTTGATTGGGTCATCTCATCTTTGATTGCTGGAGAAAAAGTCTTTGATTTAGACATTAATGTTCTAACTTAATGTAAAATATATTTTAAAATAATAGTGAAAATATTTCTAAATTTCTTAAATAGTTAATTTATTTTTTATTTTTGAAGTAATTTAACTATTAATATTTTATTGTGAGTTAAAATGATCATTCTGCGAAATAAAAATTGTTATTAAACTAACGGTAAATGACTTGAAATGATGTAACAAATTTACATAATACACGTTGACACAGTGTCACGTAAATAAAAAATATTGACTTGAAAGAATATCACATGAGTCAAAAATAAATTTTATAAAATTATATAAAATATAAAATTATTTTTTCTGCCGATTTATCATTCTTTTAAGTCATTTCAAGTTGTTTACTATCAATTATTCGCAAAAGAGATTGTTTTGACCCAAAATGAAACGGTGAGAGTTAAATTGCTTTAAAAAAGAATGAGTCAAAATGACTATTAAGTAAAATGTTAGAAGTGTTTTTTTGACATTATACCTATTTTAAACCTGTGGATCGAAATTTAAACCTCGAGTAGTTCGAGAAATCACAATTAAGCAAAATTATGTGGAGTTAAAGCAGTTAGTGAGATAAATCTAATGAAACTAATGTATTAATGGACTAGAGATTAAAAACAATACAGAGCTATATGGATTCAACATAAAGACTACTACCTAAAAATTAGAACCCATCTTCAAAATCATGTATATGGAAGATGATTTAACCCTTCCCATTGCCTCATTAGGCATTTCCCTTTGTTTTCACTGGCAAAGGACTCGATTTCGGACATAATTATGCATATGGTATAAGAAAACGTATGAGTATGTTCATGATGAGAGCCTTTGAAGTTATGGAGATGGTCATGATTTGATTGAATTAGCACCAGATCAGTGCAAACATCCTGGGGAAGGCGTTTGTTTTCTGACCGGGATAGGGCGGGTCGAGAGTTGTTTTTTCTTTTTCCTTTTTCAGTGGCATTTTCCTTGACAAAAACGGGGACAAGTGCAAAGCCAACGCCAATTGCAGCATTGGCATTGCTGTCGACAGCAAGGAAAACAAGAACATTTGTCGAAGCAAGACGATGATTTCGAGGGTGCTGCAGATTCACAGGGGTCTTGTTCCTTTTCTTCTTTTTGTTGCTGCTGCTGCTGCTGTTCGTGGTGGTGCTGTTTTTGCTGATGTCGGTCCCCTTCTTTCTTGAAAACGAAATTGTTGCCACCTTCCAAACTGCAATGATCCAATATAAATTAAGTTGACAAGTTCCCTACAACATCTAAAATTGAGTGTATTTTGTTTATGACAGTCCAACCATATGGCATTCATGAGCAAATATGGGTGCATTAAGTACAATATGCAGCAACAAAATGTAAAGAAAGATCTCTTTCTCATAGATGAGTTTATATAATCTAGTACTTCATACATGGTTAGCATAGAGGTAACGAGAAGCATACACGGAGCAAGAGTCACGACTCCATCGTTTTACACTACGGTTCCAACTGTAGCATGATGGTCGTGTGTCTTTCTCCTGCAACGGAAAAGGTGATACTGGTATGCATGGCGAATAAGTAACCATATCAAGTTCATATTAAGAAGTCATACACCCCAGGGAAAGGGGATAAGGCATCTTCTTTTGTATGGAGAAAAAGTAATATTGAGTTCAATATGCCGAAATAAAGTGCAGGGAAATTTTCAAATAGAAAGATTTCTTTCTCAGTTCCGTTTATATCTAATACCCCAGGTAGGGAGAAAGAGAGAAGCAAGCACGGAACAAGAGTGACAATGCCATCTTTTGTGCTACAGTACCGACATAGCAGAACACTTTGCTATCATCGGAACAATAGCATGATGGCTGTGCACCCCTTATTCTTCTATGATGGAAAACACGTATATATTCCTCATTATGCAAGCATTAGGCATGGAATTTCTATATGATTATACATACATGTAAAGATTGTACTTATACATGTATCAGATTCACATTAACAACCACATAGACCTAGGGAAAGCATTAAGGCATTTTGTTTTGTATGGACAAAAAGTAATATTGGGTACACATTTTGTATTCATTCCACAAGCATATATAACAAAAGTGAGCATGTGATAGTCAAAAAGTAGGATAATTGCCGATAGAGAATGCTATTAACTTACACTGGAAAGGCAAAGGAATGTGCACTTATTCCGGTTTCAACAGAAAGACGAGAAGGGCTGGGTGAGTGTTTTGGCTTTTCCCCAATCGGACCTTCTGCACTTGGCCTTGTTTTATCCTTCACTGTATAATCTGATATCTTGTCAAATTCAAAACTCGTCTTGTAAGGGTCCGATGGAGATGCAATTGGTGAAGTACTTAATGTAAATAACTCATCTTTGAAAAATTCCTTAGATTTAAGGTTTTGAAAATGATCTCTGCAGAAACTAGTGTTCCCTATTTCGATGCTAAACAATGAGTCGTTAGATGTAATACTCCAACCTGCAGGATTTTCTACTTTACTTCTATGGAAGACCGAAGAGGGAAACCTATCGAATCCTTCATCGACTCTGTCCATCACTTGGAGTGGAGGAGATTGTGTCGATGTTGGTTCATGCATATGACTAGGAACTGGAGAAATAGATGTTGCACCACTAGAAACATGATGTTCATCACCAGGTTCAGAATAAGAAGTCGAAGCAATGCCTGATCTGGGCTCTGATAGTTCTGCATTAGCTCTAGACTGATCATCCATAGATGAACAAGACGACGATGATGAAGAAGAGGATGACAGCCTCGGCCGTTCAGATGAGATGTGTTTACTACTTTCGATTGTATCGAACACCTACCGTTTAAAATTAAAAAGGTTACTTCCAGTTCCAACACCAAGTTATGCTTTTTCGATTGATCACAGTTACAGTACTCTCACTTGAATCCCTCCCACCTCTGTTTTCGACGACAAGTTCCGGTTGTCTCAATGAATGCTCACTGCTTCCATCCCCATCATTTTCTTCAATGTCTGTTTTAGAACTCTTACTGGCTCCATTCTCATGGCCAATCCCATAACTCGAAAGGAACTAAGTGAAATCCCAAATCAGGTCTCCATTTCCATGAAGAATTAGGAGATTCAGATTTCAACAGCTCCAAACATTACCTAGTAACATAAAAACCCACGACGGATAAATGGAAAAAATTGAAGAATCTATAAGAAAAAATACACACAACCCTAGCAGTGCAATGTATCATAGCTTAACATTAATTCAGGAAAATTAATGAATTCCTTCTTCAAATTGAAGCTTTTAACACCTTCATTTTAGGAACTAATACATAGAAACCATTATTATTTTTAAATCATATATCTGACAAAAGAAATTGACGTAATTTCGAGATCGAATTCCAAATTTGTAAAATCTGATACATGAACAGAAAATTTTCAAAAAAAAAAGGAAAAATATTAACGTACAAAAAATCATAGAGAAAAAAAAAGAACTTACTTCGGAACAATGAAGCACCAGCTGAAATCAAACTCGTCGGAGGCAGCCTCCGACCTCAACCGCCTTTCTGTTTTCAACAAGTATTTGAAATTAGTATTTACAATTTTTTTTTAAATAAGTAAATAATCAGAGATTAACAAAAAAACAAATATTTTTAAACAGATATTTGGCAATCAAAATATCAATAAACTTTTGAAATTTTTGAGTTGACTTGAACGTAAATGTTGTAAAAAAATAAATTAAGTAAATTAAAATTAAAAATGAAAAAAAAGGAAATAAATGGTGTAGATGGTCTGGATGTGGAATTGTCTATGGAGGAGCGTTGTTTTCTGAATTTCTGGTTTTATTTTGTATATTGTAACTAATTTCACTATATCTCCGTTTCGCGCCATCTTTTATCGTTTTATTATTTGTCTAATTTTGAATTTCACCCCTCCACTTTATAAATTTGAGACGTTAGTCCTTCCTTTTTAATTTATCAGAATTTAATCATCGTACTTTAAGAGAAACTCGAGACGTCAAATCTGTTGCTGGTACACATGAATTTGAATCACATTTTTCTAATTTATTACATAAAAATTGCTGAAATACTATTTTTGCATATAAATTATTGAGTTGTTAAAAAGTTTGAACTTGAATTATTAAACCAGAAATGCAAAGTTCACAGTGGAAAATAGTTTAAATCTGTGCTTTTACATTAGATTATGAAGCAAGGGTTGTACTTGGGCAGTTATCAACAGTACAAGCTAAGATGTCCCTATAATCCCTGGATATTGTGAAAGAATCATAAACTTTTCCATCACTGCTCTTCTTGTATTCGAATAAGAGGTTCGAATGGTCGAACGCCGTTAGTTTTACGAATCCATAATCGTAGTCTTTGAAGAAACTCCATTTGGTGTTTAGGGTCGTGAAGTTCGCAAGGCCTGCTCCTCCGCCACCGGCAACCACGTGTATAGTACCGTTCATGGGTCCTTTGTAATGTTGTTTCTCCTTGTTGGTGCATATATTCTGCAGCAGTGATGATCAGTTGAACGGTGAACATTTTCGACTGCATGCAGAAAGTTGTACATATGGTAGGTACATGTATTCTCTAAGCTACTAATACATGAATAAAAGATACTAATTCAGAACACTAAAGAAGAACATTAACAAAGATGACCGCATTCGGCGGCAATTGGTATACAGATTACATTGCCAGGCACATACATCTGTTTTTCTTGTTAGATTAAGAATATGTAATCTCTAAGCTACTAATGTGAATCGTTGCTAACGAAGTAAAACACATGCACAAAAACGGACTCAGCATGAATCTATCGGTGAAGATAAAGGAACAACACTTAAAGTTGTCCATGATTCGAAGTTTTAGGTCGATTAACATCTGAAAAAATGCATGATTGACAGTTTCATCACTGTGTGATGATAACGACATACCTGGTAAATCAGACATGTCCGTTCATAGTGGTGTGCATGGCCATAGATGGCGATATCAACTTTGTACTTCTGCCAAAGATTTTGGAGGCTCTCCCTTCCCATCGGTTCCCCGAAAGATCCTGTATCAGCATAAAAAGTAGCAGAAGAATAACCCAACACTCGATGTGCAAGGAAAATCAGCCATGGTTGCTTTTGTCTATCAACTGATGAGAGGCAGTGCTCAATGAATTTGTATTGCTCTGACCCTTCCCTCCAATCATGTTCCGTGTCAGCTACACAGAACCGGAACATGCCGTAGTCAGTGGAGTACCTGATACAATCAACAACTTTTAGATCAATTCCCCGGCATAACCTCAAACATAATACACAAAACAGAATTATTAAGAAACTTTTTGATGGGAGAGCTTTGCCACTGTTGTGCTCCTACCTGGCTCGATCGGATTAGTCTATGCTTAGACCGTTGAACGGATTCATACCAAAAAAATAGAAGCTTCTCTTTCAATTCTAAATGGAGCATAAATGCAGATGCATCTCAAAGAAACTGTTCACAGATGGAATGAAGGAAGAAAAAACTAAACATATATGATATTGTAAGAGTTCTTGTACCAGAACTTAGCCCTGTTTTCAGTTGGGGCATAAAACATCGTCTCTGCCAACACGCCACATTCTCCCCCCGAATCCTTGTTTTCATAGAAGGATCCAGATCCCGGCCAATCATGCTCATGGTTTCCACTGAGAGGAAAAATCACAGATTTCCGTTTAAGGTGAAGCCAAGAATATATATACACACACACATATGGTCAAAACAAGTAGACCAGGTGAGTAATGGCAGACCTAGCAATCATGAAAGGAACGGCTGATGCAATCGGCTCGACTTGTGCAGTGAACTGGTCCCACTGTGAAAGGTATCCATTCGCATAACATATGTCTCCAATTAGGAAGATTAAATCAATGTTATTCAAATCTCTAATAAGCTGCTTTGTGGTGTTAAGAGAACCATGCTGAAAATCATTGTACTCATTGGAACCATCAACTTCAGCCTGCAGTTTATAATGGTAACTGTTTATCAGAGACACTCGAATAAAAATTTAAGCTCTTCAGCAGCATAATTGGTGGAAAAATGAGGGTTTAAAATACAACGATCATTATTTTCCGAGCATGCATTGTAAAATTTTATTGAAGTTGTTGATAATGGAACTGAAAAAATAAGCTTTCTTTACTTGCACTTGAAGTTTCCAAGAAAAGTTCAAACCTTTCCCATGTCTCCGAAAACGATCACCCGTTGTAAAGAATTTTGACCGGGATAAGGAGATGCTTTAAACTTGTATTCTTGACTCCAAACATATGTTCCATCGGATAAAATATGTCCAAGCTTATAGGTGTACCTGCAAGTTTGATTAGTAAAAATTAGCAGCATGTAGAAAGAACACAAGGTGATCTATGCATTCATGGAATATAACTAAACCAGTTGTGTATACTAATTGAATTTTTACACTCAGGAAATGTTACATACAGTGTGTTGGGCCACAATTCCTTCAGAAAACTAGTGTGTATAAATCCGGGATCTCGCCATCCTACTGTTCTCGCTGGCTCACCTGAGCACATTAAAATGATAACACCAATCATATGCCTTTTTGACTTGAGAAACAACTAAGGCAAAGTTTTCCGGGTTTCAATGAATTAAGGAAACAGATTAACACGAAATTATGTTAGCTTATTGTGCAAGAATTTCGTGAAGAAGCCTTATCAACTTAAAGGATCCAAAGAAGAAACAGATAACAAATCATATCTTGCAAAGCAAACCTCAGGTAAGTGAGTTACATACCACACATGCTGTTCCTATCAAAAGTGAGTGTTCCAGCTGGTGAACGCATCAGCGGTCCTCCTTTTGGACCCCATTCAACAAAAGGTACAGCTTCACTGATCCCATATCCACTGGTCCAAGTAACAGTCATCTGGAAATCAACATTTAACTGTGTTATCTCCTCTAGAAAAATGTTAGCTCGAAAACAAAATAGTAATATGCAGGACATCTGATAAATTGCTCACAGTACTATAGAAAAAACAAAGAGAGCAATGCAATACAATGAAAAACTTTTATGTTGGTATACGACACATGCTGCGCATATTCTTCTACATTTCATATGCAAACTGGGCTGGAAATCAAGAGAAATAGGACTTACTTCATTCCATACTTTTCCTTGAGCTAATCGTGGGTAAACAGGTGCTTTTGGATTCGAGAAAGCAACTTTATTTGACACTGCCACCACCTTTGGCTATTATATAACCAAGGGAATGGGAAATATGTAAAGTAAACAGTTAATAGGATGATCGAGATTGGAATACATTGAGCAGCCATAGTTTGCATATAGGATGATAATTATAAGCATACATTTAACAAACCGCCCGAAAATAAGGCAAAAGAGAAGTCAGATCTCTGATTAATCAACTGAAGCTTCAATGTCCCTTTTCCGGTTTCTTTATACTTGGGAGTACTGTAGTTTGCATACTGATACTGCAAGAGGGAATTAGCAAAGTTTAATTTCACATCATATGGACCTTTCCCCATTTAAACAAAGAGCAGGCATTTTATCAAGATGGAAAACAAAACAATCAGTCAACGAACCTTAATAGGTGCCGAACACAACAGTGGAGGGGTCACCCATGGATTATCAGCTGGAGCAGGACATGAAGAAGCACTGAAAATTTAGAAACATATTAGTTTCTGAGATTGAACAAAGCATATAGTCTCATGAAAACACGATTCAAAACATATGTTATACCTGAAATTGGAAGGAGAAAACACTCCAATCCAATCATCAACTGATGGATTAGGAGAACTAAACTCCACTACAACCCAATCTGCATTTTGATCCTGCAACTCTGATGAATGCTATATAAACAGTTTTGAAAAAAAAATATCCTAAATGTCTATGAGGTGTTTGTTCTTTTTCCTCAATGGAAGAAATGTTGTCACAAAATCAGCTATAACAGCTTACCTTCAACCCAAGAACTGTAGGAGAGACTTTTATGTAAGCTTGATGATTGAGAGAAAAAGTTGCCTTTTGAACAGCAATGGTTGAAAGAGGCTGATCTCCATGTGAAGCAACCACTTCAAGTGTTGCAAGAATTAAAACAATAGACAATAAAATCAAACCCAATTCCCTCATCCTACCAAATATCTGAAACAATCACAAAAAAAAAACCTTGCTTTTGAATAAGAACTGTAATGAAACAGATCCCTTGAAAGGCATATATAAAGCAGATTCAAAGAACAAATAAAATAACAAGTAATTGCCTACTTGACCTTATCTGAAACAAGATAAAATATATCCCTTTATTATATAGAAGTTCCAATTGGGGTACCTTAAAATGCATGACAGAGAAGAATAGAAGTAAAAAGAACGGGACTTTAGCAGCTTAGCTTCCTGTTTTTGATGAATCAAAAGGACAAAGCAAGTGGAAGAGCAAAAGATATGGACAAGACAGAAGAGCGCATTGGTTGGCAAAACAAGAGAAATAGAGTGTTATGAACAAGGAAGAATCATGTTGCGCCAAAAGATGTCAAGGGGACCACCTTAAGAAATTACTGAATTACTGGCTAATATTTTAACTATAGTACAGTAGTTTCGGTATAAATAAGTTAGAAAGATTTAGGCTAGGCTTTAATCTAGTATTTTGTAAAACTTTTTAGCTGTGGTTATTTTCTCTTCAGGTTCAGTTTGTTTACTGAAAAAAAATTTTCTTCCTATCTCTTCTCTGTTTTTATTAGAAATTGCAGTAATTTTTGTTACATTGGTGCTTTCGTTGAGAGTTCAAGCCTATATGAAGCGAATATAAGGATAATGAAACAAAATAGTGAGATGCTCCAAAAAAATATTCAGACAAATAAAATTATTGTCGACCCATCTCGGTATAATGGACGAGGGTGAAATCCGTTGCAATAGAGAAGTTGCGGCAAAACAAGATGAATTGCTGATATTTCCAGAATCGGATTTTGTTGAGTTATTCAAATTTGAAGGCAAGCATCCGGAATCATGGATTGCCCATGCGGAAGCATTCTTTAAGTTTCACCAAACAGAGGATAGTCTCCGAATTTCCATGGCTGCTCTTCATTTTGAAGGTATAGTTCATCAATGGTATCTTTGGATGAAGCAGTATGGACAATTATCTTGCTGGAAAAATTTCACCAATTACAAGATTTCAGTGCCCTACTCAAGAATCCATGCATCACCAAGGTGTTCGATAAAATGCCAACACCAATTAACACTGAAATTGCCAATCACCCAGTTCGGGATACTAAGGGAGATGAAATTCAAAATGATGCAACAACAATGCAGGGTAACTCTATTCAAATGTTATCGATGGGCGATATCATTGAGAAAGAGGATGTGACTAAGTTTGAGGAAGCATTAGATGATGAAATCTTGGTCCAAAAGTTTCACCAGGTGCTCCACAAATTGCCAACGACCATTGACAGTGAAGTTGACAAGCAACCGATTGAGAGCGGTGAGGAATTTGTTTTGCAACAGGATGACAGCTCGATTCATGGTTGTTTTGAAGAGATGACTCCATTCTTGGTTGTTGCCCATAAATCAATGATTGAACTTCAAAAGCAAAGATAAATCTTTGAAGTTGTGAAGATCGCTACTGTGGGTTGTCATGGAGCATTGCCGACAAAATCGGCTAGTGAGCTTGCATTCACTAATTGTTTAAATAAATGGCCAAAGAAAGAGTCTAACAGGAAGGAAGTAGTTAAGGTGGATGACCCTTCCATATTTCGACTTTTGGTGATGGAGAGTACGGTGAAGTTGTGCGATAGGATCTTGAAGATTAAAGTTACTAAGAATATAAGTACAAATTGGTTAGCGAAATATTGGTCCGATGTTGCTTCTGCACTCGTTGGTTTCTCTAGCGAAAGTAATCTCAGAACCATTTGCTCTTCGGTTGGTGTTGGGCAACAGGACCGAGCAGAGATCATGGGCAACGGACAAGGTAACCGGATGACGCTATTTTATGTTGGAGTTAACAAATCTGTTCGCTTGATAAGTGTTGCAGCAAAGTACCATGTTATATGGCACATAATTTATGAAGCGAATAGTTCAATTTCTCGAGAATTCAAAGAATTTAACCGAGACATCGTCTTGATTGTTGGACAACTGAAAGAATTTGAAGGAAAGAAGCTTGTGTCTGCTATCAAGGAAGGTTCGAAACTCGATAAGAGTGAGGATGAAAAGCAAAAGAATGAAGCTTTGAAAGAGAAGTTTGAAGGTCGATGCATGGTTATGAATGTTGTCTTGGGAAATAAAGTCGAGAAGGTTGTGGTTTCTGACCGTGTTGTTGATTCTCTTTGTTGTTTAGATGCTGGCGAGTATGGTTGGACATCCAACATGGATGAAAAACTTCAAGTTCAATTCCAAGAGGACACGTCTGCAACAACCACCAATGACTCTAAAATGTCATGTTCATCATTGTTGTGCATACCCATCTTTGAGCTTAAAATAGCAAGTTTCTTTGGAGATCACACAGCTATATTGTAACATCCTGGGAAAGAATGGGCAGGTGGCATCCTTAGAACATTGGAAACATTGGTTGCTCTCGACTCTCTTGTTCTTGGAGAAGGTCAAATTCTTACACAAGTTAAACAAGTTGTTAAATTTGCTCGAGGTGTTTTTGGCTTTGGAAGGAACATGACGGGTTGTTCTAGCATACAATTAAAGTTGGTAAGTGTGCTAGAACTAAGACTGATATTGTTACTGGTGTTGTTCCTGTTAGCTCTGTTGCTGATTGAACTAGCTTTAATGAAGCTTCCCAAGTCCTTACACGCTACTGCTCAAATATTGGTTATTGGAACAAGAAAGATGGGAAAGTTGGTGATCAAGTACTTCACATCTAAAGGTTGCACCAAGATGGTCGTTGTTAACCATAGTGAAGAGAAAGTTGCAGCAGTCCTTGAAGAGTTTGAAAGCAAAGTTAATTCCCTTTTAAAAAGCGCTATAGAAGGAGATATCTTTTTAGAAGGCGACATGAGCTATTTTGAGGTGAAACGGATTTTTCTCATGGTCTATTGTCAACAAATAGTCTTTTATCGTCTTCTTAATTCTGAAGAACAGCTTGTTCGTGATCATCCTATATTCAGTCATATTGTGGATGTAAAACCTATGTTGATTTTGTTATAACAAATATTTTTCAAGGACTTAATTGTAAAACAAAATTTTAAAGTGTCTCAAACTAACAAATATTTTAAAGCATATTTGATTCTAAGTCAAAAACTTAAAGCCCTAAATTTTTATAAGTGTTTTAAAGGCCAAATTATCGATACGCCCTTTTGTTTTACACTGAGACCGCACCGATACGATTCCTTGCGTATCGATACGCCCCTGCATAAATTATACACAACAACTCTTTCTACTTTGAGACAGGTATCGATACAGCTGTTCGTGTACCGATGCGGGTAGTTGAATAAGTGCATTTATGGTGGGAAAAAGAGGAGCCAATGGCTACCCAAACGTCTAGAAATCAATGAGAAGGTATAAATACAAGCATCTGAAGCTACAACAACTAACTAATCAACTTCCAAGCACATTCAAGCAAAATCCAAAACCTTCTTGAGCTAAAGAGTCAAATACTTGTAACCCCAATTGAGTGTATTTTCATTGTTTTATCTTTTTTTCAATTTGGGGAGTGTGATATATTGTAATTGGGCAAAAATCCACCTATTTGAGAGGTTATTTATTGTTTGTCTATTTCTCTTTGTAAAGAGTGAAGTGGATCAATCTTTGGGTAGAAAGATTTATCGTTTGTAACGGTTTCCTCTTAAGCCGAGAAAAGGGGAAGAATTCTAGTTAGTGAATTGTTGAAATCCTCAGTAGGGTGCTGGGTAGTGGATGTAGAGTTTGTTCGAAGCTTGAACCACTCTAAAATCTTTGTGTCTCCAATTTTCTTTTTGCACCCTTCATTTTTTAAACTACCAATTCACCCATCTTCTCAGTGATTTGCCATCATTTGATCAACTCAACAATTGGTATCAGAGCTACACTCACTAGAATGATTAACACCCTCTCGAGGAGATCCTTGGAAGATTTCGATCAACCGACATCAAGCAATGGCATCCACCTCCGGGCCAAGCATGTACGAGTCACAATCGATCACCAAACCACCCTTCTTCAATGGGGATAACTATCTCTATTGGAAGAATATGATGAGGCTCTTCATCAAGTCCAACGATTACTTACTTTGGGATGTGGTAGAAGATGAACCAACAAACCTTATGAAGAGAGATGGAGAAGGAAGAATCATTCCAAAGACAAAGGTAGAAATGGGTGAAGATTGTTGAAAGAACTTGCAAGTCAATGACAAGGCCTTGCACATGCTATTTTGCTTTCTTGGACTAAACATCTACTCGAAAGTGTCCCCAATCTCAAGCGCAAAAGAAGTATGGGACACACTTGAGTCAACCTATGAAGGGATAAGCAATGTCAAGGAGACGGAGATCGGGCTTCTAAATCTTAGTTATGAGAATTTTAAGATGAAGGCCGATGAGAGCATAACGAAGATGTTCGACCTCTTTTCCGTCATCATAAATAGTCTCAAGGGCTTCAGTGAGATCATTCCCGAAGACAAGTTAGTCCGGAAGCTCTTCGACTCTCTTCTGAAATCATGGGATAGCAAAAGAACATAAATCATCGAAACTAGAGATTTGAAGACTCTCAAGATTGATGCTCTTGTTGGATCATTCCTTACTCATGAGATATGAAGCAAGGAAAGGAAGAAGAGAATAAGAAAAAAGAGAAGAAAGTAGAGAATAAAGAGAGTGAAAATAAGAAGCTTGGAATTACTCTCAAAACTTCATTTGATGAGAACGATTCAAGCGAGGAGAAAGACGAAGAGATGGTCATGCTAACCAAGCACTTTACTCGGTTCATGAAGTCCAATCGGGATAGGAAATTCAACCGAATGAGAGACTTCAAGAACAAAGACAAAGAAAAAGAGAAGGACCAACTCATATGTTATGAATGCAAGAAGCCGAGGCACATCCGAACCAAGTGTCCCCAACTAAAAAAGAAGAGCTTTATAAAGAAGAAGAAGCTCAAGGCCCAACTTGCCACTTGGAGTGATGAAGAATCATCCGAGGAGGAGGAGCAAGAGGTGGCCAATCTTTGCTTCATGGCCTTTAAGGACCAAATGGTAAACTCTAACTCATCATCTCTTAATCTTACTTATGATGAATTATATGATGCATATGATGAGTTGCAAGATTTTTACAATGAGTTAGTTGAAAAATTCAAAGAATCAATTTTGAAAAACAAGAAAACTACTTTCAATTTAAAAACTCAAAATGATTCTCTTTTAAAAACTAACTCGGAATTGGAAAAGAAAGTTTTATATTTGATAAATCTTTCAAATGAGCTTAAAAAGAAAAATTTTGATTTAGAAAAACTTCTTTATGATTTCTAAGATTATCACACAAATAAGGTGGATAATCTTAAAACTTCTCTTACTATTGAGAAAAATGTTTTTGAAAAAGGAAGTTCTTCAAAAACCCAATATTTTAAGAGAAAGCCTTTTAAACCCAAACAAATAAGCTTTCAAAAGCAATCTAGAACTAAATGAATTAGGAGTGTATGGGTTCCTAAGGAACTTTAATGTTTCTAACAATATGATTGCTATTGTTTCTTGGATTCCTAAGGGAACCAAGCTTTTGGGAGCTAATACTCATGGACCCAAAATGATTTGGGTACCAAAATTCAAGAATTAATTCTTTGTTTGTAGGGGGAGCATTGCTACAAGGCCAAAGCTTCAAGCAAAAACACATGGTACCTTGATAGTGGATGCTCAAGACATATGACCGGAGACAATAGTAGATTCATAGAGCTAAAGCCAAAGATTGGTGGAGTGGTGACATTTGGTGACAACTCCAAAGGCCACATTGAGGGTATTGGTTCAATTGGTAATCTCTCTTCTATACTTATTGAAGATGTTTTATATGTCAATGGTCTAAAACATAACTTGTTGAGTATTAGTCAACTATGTGATAAGGGTTTTAATGTTCTATTTGATGTTAATGGGTGTAAAATCATGAACATTGAAACTAATAAGATAATGCTCATAGGTCATCTCATAGGTAATATCTACATAGTGCACTTAGATGACATGCATACATCCAATGCATGCTTTGTGGCACATAATGAACATGAAACATTGTTATGGAATAGGAAACTAGGACATGCTAGCATTAGTGTTTTAGAGAAATTGGTTTTCCTAAATCTAGTAAGAGGTTTACCTAAGCTAAATTTTTCTAAAGATAAAATTTGTGATGCATGTGCTAAGGGTAAACAATAAAGAACCTTATTTAAATCCATTAATGATGTTTCTACTAATAGATATTTACAATTGATCCATATGGATCTCTTTGGGCCAATTAGGACTATGAGCTTAGGTGGTAAGTCATATGCATATTTGTTAGTAGATGACTATTCTAGATATACTTGGGTTCTCTTCTTAAGTACTAAGGATGGGGTTTTAGAAAAATTCATCACGTTTTCAAAAATCACCCAAAATGATCTTGATCTTAAAATTTCATATTTTAGAAGTGATCATGGAACCGAATTTCAAAATATAGGTTTTGAAGATTTTTTTAATGAAAATGGTATTAGCCACAATTTTTCAGCTACTCGTACTCCTCAACAAAATGGGGTAGTTGAGAGGAAAAATAGAACTTTAGAAGAAATGACTAGGACCATGCTTTGTGAAAATAACTTACTTAAATATTTTTGGGCGGAAGCCACTACTACGGCTTACTATATAATTAATAGAGTAATGATTAGGCCTATTTTGAAGAAAACATCTTATGAGATTTTAAAATCCAAAAAGCCTAACATTAGCTATTTCTACCCTTTTGGTTGCAAATGTTTTGTTTTAAACAATGGAAAAGATAATTTAGGTAAATTTGATGTCAAAAGTGATGAAGCTATTTTTCTAGGTTTCTCTTTAAACTCTAAAGCCTTTCGAAGAAGGATTCTTGTGATGATGATGATGTAGGGATCATTGAAGCCATTGATGGAGGACAAACATCAAAGGTGGATGAGATTCCAAGCAAAGAAGAGGAACCACAAGATCCACCTCTTGAAGCCTTGAAGGACATAGCTTTTGAGGAAAAATAGGTCACCTACCCAAGGGAGTTCAACTATGTCAAAGGTGGTGAAATTTTGGGTGATCCATCCAAAGAGGTAACCACTAGATCCTCTCTCAAACTTATGAATAATGTTGCATTTATTTCATGCATTGAGCCTAAGAATATCAAAGAAGCATTAAAAGATGATTTTTGGATATTGGCCATGCAAGAAGAACTTAATCAATTTGAGAGAAGTAAAGTATGGACATTAGTTGATAGACCTCGTAATCAATCTACAATAGGAACTAAATAGGTCTTTAGAAACAAACTAGATGGGAGTGGTAACATAGTGAGAAACAAGGCTAGACTTGTTGCTTAAGGTTACACTCAGGAAGAGGGAATAGATTTCGACAAAACATATGCACCCGTAGCTAGGATGGAAGTTATTAGGATGCTCTTGTATTTGCATGCTTTCATGATTTCAAGCGCTTTCAAATGGATGTAAAAAGTGCTTTTTCTAAACGGTTTTATAAATGAAGTAGTGTATGTAAAACAACCATCGGGTTTTGAAGATTCAAAGTTTCCAAATCATGTTTTCAAACTCACCAAAGTTTTATATGGTTTAAAACAAGCTCCTAGAGCTTGGTATGAAAGGCTTTCAAACTTTTTAATTGAAAAAGGTTTTGAAAAAGGCAATGGGATACTACACTTTTCATTTAAAGATATGGCAATGACATCTTAGTAGTTCAAATTTACGTTGATGATATTATTTTTGGTTTTACTAATGAGTTTTATTGCTAAGAATTTTTTAAGCTAGTGCAAGGTGAATTTGAGATGAGCATGATGGGGGAGCTTTCATTTTTCTTGGGGCTCCAAATCAAGCAAAGAAAGGATGGCACCTTCATCAATCAAGCCAAGTACATCAACAATTTGCTCAAGAAGTTTGGTTTGGAGAACGTAAAGCCTCAAGCCACTCCAATCAGCTCATCTATTAAGCTTGACAAAGATGAATGAGGTAATTGTGTCGATTCTAAGCTTTATCGTTCAATGATTGGCTCTTTGCTTTACCTTACCGCAAGTAGATCCAATATCATGTTTAGTGTTTGCTTGTATGCTAGGTTTCAAGCTAGCCCTAGAGAATCGCACCGAGTAGCCATTAAGAGAATCTTTAGATACCTTAGAGATACACCTAGTTTAGGTCTTTGGTATCCTATAGATTCCTCCTTTGATCTTCATGCCTTCTCGGATGCGGATTATGAGGGATGTAAGATAGATAGGAAAAGTACCTTCGGAACATGCTAATTCCAAAGTAGTATACTCGTATCTTGGTTCTATAAGAAACAAAATAGCGTAGCCTTATCTACCACCGAAGTGGAGTATATATCCTTAGGGAGTTGTTGTGCTCAAGTCCTTTGGATGAAGCAACAACTCTTAGACTATGGTGTTGAAGTAGATACCATACCCCTTAAGTGTGACAACACTAGTGCCATTTGTCTCACTAAGAATCTCATCCAACATTCTAGAACCAAACACATAGAAATAAGACATCATTTCATTAGAGATCATGCCTTGAAAAATGATGTAGTTCTAGAGTATGTCGATACCTTGAACCAATTAGTGGATATATTTACCAAACCTTTAGATAAAGAATGTTTTTGGACCCTTAGGAGAGAGTTAGGTTTAACAAGCCTTCATTAACCCTTTAGAGTCCCAAAGGGCCAAAAAATTCTTGAATTGATTTGATTGCCATGTTTATGTAATTTTGCCTCTTGATACATCTATGCCTTTAGTTAGGGGGAGCTTGTCTCTATTCTTAACCTTCATGTTGTTCATATATCATTGGCATGCATATAGGATCGATTAAAATTGAGTTTTTGAACTTAATATGGCCAAAAATGCATTTTCTAGCACTTTGGTATCGATACGAGTTAAGTCGTATTGATACGACCTATTTTAGCATTTCCTAGAAATACATTCATCTGCCCAAACGTATCGAAACAGGCATGCGCGTTTCGATACATGCTTCAAACCATCAATTCTATCTGGCAATTGGTATCGAAACGGCTAAATACATTTCAATACGGGCATCGACTGTGTTTTGGTACAGCTCTTCTTGTATTGGTACGAGTACATCAGTTTCGATACGCCTCGTGACGTATCGATACGCGCGGCCACAAATTCTTTAAATGAGTATCCAACTTTAAATCAAACTTTTAAACCATTTCTCATCCGAAACCCTAGTTTTTCAACTATAAATACCCATCAAATTCTCTTGTTTTTCACACAAAATTTTGAGGGTTTTTTTCAACAAACCAAGTCTAAGATCTCTCATCAAATTGGTGCATTATCATCCATCCAATTTCCTCAAATCAAGGTATAAAATCTTTCTTTTTCTTTTTTTGTTTAGTTTCGTATACTTTTTTTAACTAATTTTTGTACAAAAGTATACATATAGTATGGGTGTTAAAGTTTTTGCAAAAATTCTTTCAAAATCTGAAATTTTTTATTCGAATATAAAAATATACCGTATATTTTTAAATCTATTTTTTCCATATTTCTTTTGACCAAAATCTTTCTAAAATTATATTGTATAGTTTTTCATTAATACCTTGAATTTTAGATTACATATTGGATTGAATTTGATGATTTATGCATACATTTATATTGTGCCTTAAATTATTTTCAGATTCGATATGGCACCTCCTAAAAAGAGATCGAGAAACGAAGAAAGTGGGGAGGTCTCTCATGCTCGAAACATTGAAGAAATTACTCACCCTAACATCACTCTTTTATATCAAGTGTCTTTCCAACAACGCGGCGATAAACAATTTCAAACTTTACCGAGACCATGCTATCCGTCGTGAGAGGGTAACATATCTTCCATTCTTAGATTCTGAAAAATTTCACTTTAAATATCTACATCTTTTGAGACTTTGGAAGTTTATCCCTTTTTTGAGCATACCCGGCTACTTATTCCGTAACCTTGTTTTACTCTTTTATGCTAATGCCTGGTGTATCTCTAACTCCGATCGAACTAAAGTCATAGCTATTGAATCTTATGTAATAGGAAAGAGATTTTGGATTGACCCCTCAGTTTTAGTTAATGTTTTTGGTTTTGAGGATACCGGTGTTGATGATGAAGGCTCTTTAGGCCATGTTCTTGGTGGCTCCGTTAAAGTACTCAATGCTCATGATCGTATTCTACACCTCATGGTCACTTGGTGGTTTCGACCATCCGATGGGAAGTTTTCCACGATCCGCCAAGTAGATGATTTTTGGCTACGGTGCTTCTGTGAAGAAATTCGCCCTAATCTTTGCCAAATCATGTTTGCGGAGATGGTTTCTCTTATCCAACATTGCCACACCGATCTTGTCTCTTCCTTCACATACGAGACAACATTGAGCTATTTGTTCCTAAAGTTGAAGATTGATTGCTCTCTCAATTTTCCCGAGCCCCTCAAGGATCCGAATGATGAGAGCTCTCGTATACGCTCAAAATTTCATTAAATCAATGGTGAGTTGCTTCGTCTTGAAGATCTTCCACATGATATGCATCCGGAACCGGAAGTGGCTCTACAAGCTCAAGTTGCTCCACAACCAAACAATGAAGCTCTTACGGCTTTTCTTACCAAGCAATTCACGAGTTTGCGAACGAACATGAACTTCGGCTTTGCCGCTATTGATACTCGCTTCACATCTTTGGAAGAAAGATTTCATGTGATCGAGAATCGAGTGCAGTCCATTGATGAACAAGTGGGATCGATTGCAACTCAACAAACTTCTATGGATATCTCGCTCACCACTTTCCATAGTGAGTGGACGCAATCTCATAGGAACAATGATGATGGAGATGAGGACGACTAGATCTTTGCATCCCATGTCATATCATTCTAGGATTTTTATTATATGCACCTATGTTATTTTGAATTTAATCATATGCTTATGTTATTAGAACTTGAAGTTTGGATTATTATTTATGTTTGCTTGAACTTATTGCTTTAATGCTTCGTGAATATTATGGTTGATTTTGCTTTAATCTTGCTTATGCCTTTGCTTTGTTATACATTATTTTGATCTAACAAAAATGGGGAGAAGAAAGAGCTTAAATTTTCAACAAAAAAAACGTTTTTGAAACCTATCTTAAAGTAAGGGGGAGTTTTTCACAAACTTAAAATTTTGCTTTGGGTTTTGTTAAATCAAAAAGGGGGAGATTGTAAAACCTATGTTAATTTTGATATAACAAGTATTTTTCAAGGACTTAATTGTAAAGCAAATAAATTTGTAAAGTGTCCCAAACTGACAAATATTTTAAAGCATATTTGATTCTAAGTCAAAAACTTAAAGCCTTAAATTTTTCTAAGTGTTTTAAAGGTCAAACTATCGATACGCTCCTTTATTTTACACTGAGACCACCGATACGCTTCCTCGCGTATCGATACGCCCCTGCAAAAATTATACACAACAGCTCTTTCTACTTTGAGACATGTATCGATACGGCTGTCTGTGTACTGATATGGGTAGTTGAAGAAGTGCATTTATGGTGGGAAAAAGAGGAGCCAACGACTATATTAATGACTTTAACCACTCAAGCGTCTAGAAATCAATGCGAAGGTATAAATACAAGCATCTGAAGCTACAACAACTAACTAATCAACTTCCAAGCACATTCAAGCAAAATTCAAAACTTTCTTGAGCTAAAAAGTCAAATACTTGTAACCCCAATTGAGTGTATTTTCATTGTTTTATCTTTTGTCAATTTGGGGAGTGTGATATATTGTAATTAAGCAAAAATCCACCTATTTAGGAGGTTATTTATTGTTTGTCTATTTCTCTTTGTAAAGAGTGAAGTGGATTAATCTTTGGGTAGAAAGATTGATCGTTTGTAACAGTTTCCTCCTAAGCCGAAAAAATGAGAAGATTCTAGTTAGTGAATTGTTGAAATTCTCAGTAGGGTGCTGGGTAGCGGATGTAGAGCTTGTTCGAAGCTTGAACCACGCTAAAATTCTTGTGTCTCCAATTTTCAATTTTCTTTTTGCACCCTCCATTTTTTAAACTACCAATTCACCCCCCCCCCCCTCTTGGTGGTTTGTCATCATTTGATCAACTTAAAAGTGGAGATGCAAGGCTTATTTGAGAAGGTGAAACAACTTGATGGGAACTTTCCTTTTGAATGGGAGGAAATTTTGATGAATAAAAGGGTTGAAATGAGACAAAACTTGGTTAAAGAGAGTGTTGAACTAGTATTTGACTATGGTGCAAATGATAATGGTCCATCATCAGTAATGGATGTACATATGCCAGAGCTTGAATACACGCCTAGCGTGCCTAAAATGAAATTTGCGAGTAACCATGTGGT
This sequence comes from Hibiscus mutabilis, assembly GCA_019671005.1. Classification (NCBI taxonomy): domain Eukaryota; kingdom Viridiplantae; phylum Streptophyta; class Magnoliopsida; order Malvales; family Malvaceae; genus Hibiscus; species Hibiscus mutabilis. The sequence goes on along the minus strand of CM033715.1, from coordinate 3,739,011 downwards.
CTTGGTGGGTTTTGGTGCGTTGTCAACGGGAAGCCATATGAAACTTGGAAGAACAATTCGTGATTGAAACCTTGAGGACAAGATTTTGTTTGGAGGCGAGGGTAATGTTATGAACAAGGAAGAATCATGTTGTGCCAAGAGATGTCCACCTTAAGAAATTACTGAATTTCTGGCTGGTATTTTAACTATAGTATAGTAGTATGGTATAAATAAGCTAGAAAGACTTAGGCTAGGTTTTAATCAAGCATTTTGTAAAACCTTTTAGCTGTGGCTATTTTCTTCTCAGTTTCAGTTTCCTTACTAAAACCTTTCTTCTTCCTATCTCCTCTGTTTCTATTAGAAATTGCAGTAACTTTCGTTACATAGAGCAACTTTTTTCTTTCTTTTTTTAAGAAAATAAACATCGAACTTGTCCTCGTGAAGATTCAAAAAGTTAAAAAACACTACAATGTTCGACAAATAATTTTTTTAGTCAAAAATAGAAATTTTAATCATTATTAAGGTTTGTAATAATGGATTGGGTGAAATTATTTGATTTGAAAATTTTAAATTTTTGAGTCGGAGATTTGATAAAAAAATTATAAAAAATTCTTTTATCCTTGATAATTATAAAAAAAATTAAATACATAAATTTAAATAATTAATAAAATTAAAAAAAAGTAATTTCATAAATAAAACATTAATATATACATCTAAATTTTAAAATTAATAAAATTATATACAAAATATAATTTTAAAAATAAAAAATTAATAATACATCACTCATATATTTTGTAATAATATTAAAAATTATTTTTTATAATCTAATTAATATTAATAGATATAAAATATTTATAATTACTAAATTATTTAAATAACTATTTATATATTATTTTATTTATTCAAATTATCAAATAAACTATCAATTATTAATTAATTTCATCAAATAATTTTATCAGCTAATACAATTGTTAATCAAATCATTTAATATTATCGACTAATATAATCTATTATCAGCCAAACACATGACCTAAAAAGCTTTCTATGTCCAGCGTTGAACATAGGTATGACGTGCAGTTGCAGCAAGGCACGTGGTACGAGGACAATGGGCTCAAAAGATTCTGTTTTGTCGTGATTGTTAAAATATGGGCCTTTTCCAAGCAGTTGGAATGTGGATCTTTCAAGGGAACTAGAGAAGAGGCTTAAGGGTAAAATATGAGTTCAAATAGCTATTAGCAAAGGAAAGATTAGCTGCATCATTGAGTTTAAACGTGACAGTCGATCGATTCGAATCGAGTCGATCTGCCCCATTTCACATGACATGGCATTGTGAACAAAAACGGCAAAATAAACAAGTGAAATGTCCATCAAAGCTTCACTGCATAAGTTATATATGGTTCGAATATCCGATAATACATCCAACCAGCAAAGTAGACATTAAAGGCTTATATCTGTCACCCAATTTTTCATACAATGACAAATTGTTACATTGATGGAAAGAATATGCATGAAGTTCGGACAAAATAAAAGAAACCTTAAATTACTTGAGATATTTAAGGTAAAATCTGCATGTAACAGCATATGATCTTAGAGAAGCTTGCCAGCAACAGCCAAAGCACAGTTTCACCATGAAATGATTGTTGTCTTCTTCAAACTAGAAGCAAAGTCCACAACAGCAAAAACACTACAAAGCAAAAGATAAAATAAAGCAAAAATTAAGTATTTTTTCTTTATGTTTTGAACAATGTGTATGAATTATGATAATATAGTCAAAAAATGTACTGGAAGAGTTAATAAGAGTGGGCCAGTGACCATGTGATAATTGTCCCTTGCCTGCTTTGGAAGAGTATGTCTAATTGCCCCGTTTTTTGTTGCGTTTAGCAACCTAAACGGGCGTTTGCCCACTATTTTTAGCGCCTTGCAGCCCCAACATGGGGAAGGGATGGCGGTAAACATGCATGTCTGAAAGTAAATGATGGGGGGTTTTTGAAGAGAAAAAAAAAGTATAAATGTATTAGAAAACACTGTGCTATTGCAAAAAGTCTTGCAAAAGGTAGACTTTTGGGGGTAAAAAAAGTTAATGAAAATAAAGTGATAAGATATGTGGTGTCATTTACATACCTCCAATCATAGTCTTGGTTTGAATTTTGGGTTCCCATGCCCCACTCAAGGTATACCCTAATCATATAAAAACACATAAAAGAGACAAGATTCAGCAAATAAAATGCATTAAAAGAAGAAATAATGAATTAGATTGAATTTGTAGTTTCCCTTAAACTAACCATGGCCAAAGCAATTTGTGGTGGTGTTCACACCATCTCTGCAAATGCAAGAGAATGACTCATCCAGACCAGCAAATCCACACAAACCTCCACTGGTTTCGCAGTCCTTACATGCCGTAGTATAGTAAGAATCATTATACAGCAAAGATATACCGAATTTCCACTTCATGGGATCCCCTTCATCCCCGAACTCGTATATCGATGTGTACGATGAGCACTGGAGTTTCGGAAGATCCAAAGAGTAACCTGATCCTATTCCCATCAATGAGTCATAAACACAACAGGTGGATGTGGGGGCATTTTGTGGCAACCCAATTCCATTCACCCCTTTGCAAGAATATAAACCGCTACAAACACGAGAACCAGATCCGGTATCACACAAATCCTCGCTTGGATCAAACACAGGAGATGTAGTGGAGCAACCAAGCAGGACAAAGATATTGGAACCTGTTAGACTGAACGGGCTCATTCGATCCAAGCTAAAGCTTCCAGAGTTCTGCATCGAAGAGCAAGTCGACATGAGAGGATCTGCGACCACAATAGTGCTGGTCGGGTAGTCAATGGAAGAAACAGTGTAAATGCCAGTGCCAGTGGAGAATTGTAGAGTACCAGCATTGCATTTTACATATCTAGCAAAGTAAGGGTGGCCACATCCGAATCCAGTGCCAAAAGGAAACATAACCGGGATTGTACCACAAGTGTTGTTACATGTACCACGGGTCGGGATAGTGCGTCCAGCAGCATGGTCGGCAGCAGAAACTTTATCGAGTCGAGGAAGCAAGAAGACAATGCTGAGGAAGAGAGAAGCAGCTGGTAGAGTTGACATGGCTTAAGGGTTTCAGATGAAGAGAGAATTACAGGTGCAGCTAATGAGCTAATAGTTAAAATGATATGAGAAACAGAAAAATGGTATTCTTTTTGGTGGAAGTAATCAAATTTCAACACTCTTCCCCTATTCCTTCATAAAAAGAAGAGCCTGTCTTTATGTGCATTCTAGCTATAAAGCACCATGGATTTTCATTACTATTTTGTATAAAAAGAAGAGGGTAAATAAGGACTTTAATGTCTATTCATGCGAAAACAAATACTTTCAGTAGCATTCATTCTTGTAAATTTTATCTTTTTCATTGCATTTTACAATATGTAAAAAGAAAATGTAGACTGTTCTTTCAAACTGATCAGAGTTTTTAAAATTCTGTCAGTATAGAAAACAAAGAATCAGTCTGTCATACCCTAAAAGATAGAAATGTAATTCACTTATTCACCTAATGACTAATGGTATAAAACAAATGTATACAGACCACAAAATGTTTCCTTTCAAATGAGGTTCCAGTTTCTAGACATCTCCATATTTCAAGTGAATATATTAGCACAAAGATCATGGTATTGATGCCTCAAGAAAAGGAGAATTCTCTCAGATTTTGATGTTTCCTCTCGGTTTCAAAAGTACTGCCGATATTTATGCATTCAAACCAGCCCAATTCTTGAAAGCAATAAGTGCCTCCATTTTCCTGAAGCTCCTTCTCCTTAACTTTGACACTTTAAGCTTCTTATGCTTCTCCATGAAAGCTTGCTTGTACCTCCACTTATCCACGAAAATTTTCATCTCTTGAGACTTCTCCACGACTTGCATCACTGCATCAAAGAAACCTCCTTTAACAAGAGCATATAAGAACGCATCAACTAAGTTGTGATCGAACTTGATGCCTTTCTCTTTGCCACCTGAAATTTTCCATTTTATCTCGTTCCATAGCATCAAAACACTGAAATATTTCTCAGCGGTCACATAACCATTAATCAGGGACAAATATGTTTGATCATTTGGCTCAAACTGCAGGAAAACCATCCTTCTGAAAGTCCTCTGAGCATCCCCCAACCGCCCAGCTTTACAGAAAGCATGAATTATTGAGTTCCAGTCATGTGTTATTATTTCAATGCGAGGGTCTTCAACAACTTCATCAAGAAATGCAGCCATCAACTCGGGTCTTTGATTCTCCATCAGACCTGTCATTATAGTAAGATAACTCCCTCTCAAGTCATGTGTTCTTGCATTTCTCATATCCCTAAACAATGTAAAAGCAGACGGAAAATCTTGACTCGTCATTGATGCTTCTATAAGCATGTCATACATTCCTGCATCCAGCTGAAGCCCCGAAGTACTAATATCCATAACTAATTGAGTAGCTTCAGCAGTTCTAAGCTCCTTGCAATAAGCCTTTAAGATAGGCACATAAACTCCAAACCCCACAGAACCGCCCTGAGCATTCATTTCATCAAGAATGCTATGTGCCTTATCTGATAAACTGAGACTAATACAAGCGTTAATGACGCCATATCCAACAGACTTGTCAACCTCAAGCATGGAAGACTCCAACTTTTGAGCCTCAATGATCAAACTAGCTAAACTCTTCATAACTCCATTTTCAAGATACCCTTTAACAACTTGACAATAAGTTTCATCATTGAAATTCAAATCTTTCCCATTACCTTCCCTTAAACTCCGCAAAATCGTTCCTGAAACTAAGTCTATTTTGCCCGACTTAACATACCCGACAGTCAAGCTATTGTAAAGCACTTGTTTATTTGAAAATCCAAACTCAACCATCAAATTTTCTAACTCGTCTATCTTCTTTTCTAGCCCTTTCAATGCAAACAAATGGGAAAGAAAACCAAAACTTGATTCATCAGGCCGAACACCTAACACAGTCATAGTTGCCACTACTTTTTCAGCATCCAAAACCGATTCAAGTTCATAACAACAACACTCTAGAGCAGCATTACAAGCAGCCAAATCAGGTTTCAAATAATTCAACTTTTCATCAATTGCAATCCTACAACATTCCTCAAAAACTCTGAAAAACGCAACAAGGCTACCACTTTTCCTACTAATATCAACAAGCGTACCACCCCACAAGCCAAAAGGGAGAAAATACCTGTTTTTGAACATATATTTGACAAGAGCAAAAGCAGGGGCGGCGGTGTTGGCAAAATTCATGGAACTCAAGAGGGTACTCAAAGTTTCGAAAGACAACAACTTTGGGTCCTTTTCAATCACAAAAACGACAGAGGCAAATGCCCTTTTGAGATTTTGGGTGTCTTTCAAGGAAGACAAGTGGGTAATAAGGGAGTTGGTGAGGGGCTTATTGGGAAAACTGCAGCAAGTGGTGAGGGCCTTGAATGATTTCCAGGCTTCATCGGTGTTTTGGGAGAGAAGGGATTTCTCAAGGGTGGTTTCTAGAGTGTTTTTTTGGTCTTCAGTTAGGGTTTTGGTTTGAGAATTTGTTGAGCCCTGTGGTTGTTTTGATTGCTCGTTTGGTTTTAAGGCGAAAATTGAAGGTTGAAGGAAAGAGTAAAGAGTTGGGATTTCAGATTCAGATGAGAAAGGTCTGTAGGGGATTGAAGACACTGCTTTTCTCCACATCTCAGCGTACAAACTGCAATGACTGTATTGTTCTTGCTATTGTTGAAGATACATGAATCGTGTTGCTCTGTGCTTTGTTTATTATCCAAGTATTTATTACTTTTGTGACCCTCTACCACCTACAAGCTGGAATAACTCAGTTGGTTCGAGCGTGTGGCTGTTAACCACAAGGTCTGAGGTTCAAGCCCTCCGTCTATTGGTTTAATTTTGTTTTTTTTTTGCTATATTGATTTTCAGGTTTCAAAGTAGAATTGGCATGCAACATCAATTTGCAGCAGTTTTGAGTACTGAGTATCTATCAGTTTCGAACATATTTGCTGGAAGGAACATAAGTGACAACATGCCATACAGATTACTCAATTAGCCATTAGTCATTGAATAATTTGAGTCTAGTATCCACATAATAGTATTGTTCTGATAAAAAACACCTCCGAATAAACATTGAACATTTCTGATTCATTCCGGTTCATGCCATTGGCATCCAACAGCTGCGATGAACCGGAGACTGTTCCGGAACCAACAAAGAAACCCGGCCAATAAGGCCTCCAATCAGCCATTCCAGTTCTTTAGATAGGCCTCATGGGGAGTAGAAAAGTGCTGTGTAGACAACCAACTTGGTAATCCCATCTTTCAAAGTGTGCCATTGATCGTTTGTTGCCAAGTTGAATGCCAGTGAGAAGAGGGAGAAGTAAACCTCAGCGAAGAAAGTTGAGGTCAGTCCTATGAACATGCTCTTTTCAAACACCTGCAAAAGAAGCGAAAAAAAGAAGAGCTAAACCGAGCAAAGACTACATAAGCTTCCTTTATTATCAGCTACATTAGATGAATGAACAGCTGATGCAAGACAAACAACAAGAAGGAAGCAACCAACACCAGGGAAAAGGATCTCAGCTTTGTTTATTTCCCCATCCAAGAAGTAATTCACGGTTGTACCTGTTAGAACCGAAATGAATCAGAAATTTTCAATTCTACATTGAGTTTTATGTCAGTATGTAACCTATAACAACATTCATGCTCTTCAATGGGGAAATTCTGATATGATCATAAAAGGCTAAAACCATGAAAACATGTTGATTTTAAAAGTCTTCTCCCAAAGCCGGTTCATCCAGTCGAACCGGGAGACATAGAAGGTGGTTTACAGGGAACAATGGCGTCTGCTGATTTATATGAACACCTGCAGATTCCTGGTTTGTTTGAACGCAATCTGCGTTAGACAATCACAGTGCTCTGTAAATATATAATCATAATATTATTGCATCGTATTCAAAATGTTTCATTATCTGCTTTATCCACATCAAAATTGAAAGTACACAAAACTTAAGAGGATCAAAACCAAAATTACCCCATAATTTTCTTTTCTTTTCTTTTTTGTTTATGCTTAGTGCATCATATTTCCACACAGCAGCCTGACTGGATAAACCCAGAAAAACTCATCAGGCACACTGATTTTCTTCAATTTACAATTTTGCCCTCCCTTGGTTTCCACCATGTAGAACCCATGATGCCCACCCTGGTACTCCGAGCCGGTGACCAAGACCCGATCCCCGAGCGTAATCCCGCACGATCCGACCCGAACGGCAGGGTCCAACTCCGCCCAGTTCATCAAGTCTCCGTCTTTTCCTATCCCAATACTCGATCTCGGGCACCGACCTGGTTCCCAAACCCCTTCGGCCACCCTCCATTGACCCGACTTGAACCCGTAAACATCAGCACCCCCGTCGAACTGACCTTGACTCTCCGAACCGTACCCACTCACAACCCAGAACTCGTCTTCTCCGATCACAACGCCTTCACACTCGTCTCGCTCTTTACTCAGGTCACCCAGCCGAGTCCACTCGTTGTTTCTCAGATCATAAACCCACGCCGTTCTCAAAGCGTTCTTGTTCTCATCGTGTCCGCCTGCAATATAGACCTGACCCGAACATGCTCCGATTGCAAAGAACGACCTCTTCGACGGCATATCCTTCCCTTGTTTCCATTGCTGAGTAGTGAAATCGTAGATGAAAACGTCAGTGACCGGGTCGTAACTCACCGGATTCACCCGTCCATCACCACAAGCTTCCCCTCACAGCTTGCTAACTGACAAAACAAAGGCAAACCATAGGGGTATTTGGGAACAGGTGGAAGTTTGTACCAGCACTGATTCACCGATTCAAGCACGGCAATCCCATGACTCGGTAACTCGCCCGGATTTTTAAGTCCGTTCACGATTCCACCGTTAAAGGCTTGAACCAAGCAAGCGACGTTCTGGGTGTACCCAGCTTTTTCGCGGTGGTAATAAAAATCTTGGCTTTGGAGCAAATCCCGCCATCGGTGACAGACTCGGAAGGCGAGCCTGTGAGCTGTGTGAGATAACCGGGTTAAGCACTCGAGACCGAGTTCATTCGGTAAACCCGGAACCAACTCGGTCGAAAAATGAAAACTTTGCATTTCTTAAGTTTCTAGAAGCCTTACTATTTCTCAAAGGCCATGGAAGCATGGGAAACCAAACTGTCATCCCATCAATTTATAACAGCCGGGTGGATAACGGACAAAGACCACGTACACGAGTACGTTGCACGGAATTTTTGTCCAGCTTGAACTTACTCTTTATCGGATAAGTACCAAGACGGACTTACACGTGGCGGTATTGTGGCCAGCGATTATTGCTTAGGATCATATCCATAGCCGATTTTAATGTGTGAGTCTAGGATGCGCTATTTTAATTTGAAGCTAAAAAATATATAATCGAAATGGTAGAAAATATAAAATGTTATATATAACTGAAATTTATATTTTTTTAATAATATGTTAAATTTTGTGTTTTTACTATAAATTTTAAAATTTATCATGAAAAAATTAAATTTTAAAATTTATCAAAAAATCATCAATATAATATATTATATTTTTATAACATTTTAATTATATAATATCCTTTTAAATTTTATACTTTTTAAATTTTCGATTATACCATTTTTAGCACTTAAATTAAAAACTCATCTAGACTCGCCCTCAATTCCACGTCTGATTGATAGAACAATGAGAGTCTCCTTGGTTTATTGAAGACGAATTTTTGTACTTCTACGTCATTTTGCATAGTAAAATTTAGGGTAAACAATGCATCATTGAACTGTTTTTCGTTTTCTTATTTTTGTTGTTAAACTATTATTGTTTAGTAAAATCGTCACTAATTTTATATTTTTTTATTTTAGTCATTAATATTATTTTTTTCTCTGTTTTGGTCGTCAATCTATTACTTCTTTTCGATTTTGACCACCAAACTATTGATTTTTCTATGAGTTTTTTAATGATGGGTGACTAAAATAGAAAAAAAAAACATAATATTAGTGACGATTTTATCAAAAATAATATTTTAGTGACCAATACATGAAAGCGGGAATAGTTTGTGGACCAATAGTATTGTTTACCCCTAATTTTTATATTTTCTACTTTAAATTCAAATTCATATTTTTTTTAAATGAATGTGTTCTTTGTATTCCAACCAAAAAAAAAAAAAAACTTTACAATATCCCTATGCCTCCAACCCCCATTCTATACAAAGGGGTCTGTAGAATTGCTTTTGTGCTTCCTGTAACCTACCATTCAATTTACGTTTAACGTTATCTTTAACCTGTTGTACAACTTCAAGCTGGGAACTAAAAATCTCACAAAAGTGTCGAAAGTTCCTCTCTCCAAATCATATAAATGCATCCATTCCAAGGTAACATAAAAATTAAAGCCGAAAGGGACTTCCCCTTGAAACTAGAATAAGCCTATGTCATTTCTTGCTCCCAAGATAAACAAGAACGAGAAACCTGACAAGCACATAAAATGCTCAAACCTGCTTTAAAAAAAGGGCATTGGAAAAACAAATAATCCCGACTCTCCCCACATTAGAGCAAAGCAAACAACTTTCATCATTCTCAATCTCGAACAGAGCCAACCTATTGTTAGTAGGCAACCTATCCAAAATGGTCATTTAGGCAACAATAGAGTGACGAGGTATATTCTCCGAGTGTCAAACCAATCTCTCCCAAGGCACGCGGTCCTTCTTCTCTCTAATCTTCTGCCAAATCATCTTGATCGAGGAGAAGCAACGTCCGAGCAGCCCTTGCAAAGCCTCAGCCTTTCCCCGTAAATGCAGCAAACTTCTCCATGTCCAACTGCATGCTTGCGGGCATTCAAGATGCCAGAAATTATTTTCTTTTATAACAAACGCATGTAACCAAGCCACCCAAATCAATCCTTCTTTCAGTAACACCTTGCGAATAAGGAAGATGAAGAAAGCAATATTCCATGTTGCAACATCTTTTAAGCCTAAGCCCTCTTCAAATTTTGGGCGACAAATACTGGATCAACTAACCCGAGCTCCTTTGATAGCTTTGCCCTCAAAGCTGTGATATATCATAATATCAAAGCTGCCATTTTGGATACGCTCTTGTCATAGATCTGAGTATTTTCGGAATAATATATCATAATATCTGTATAAATTGAAATGTAATAGTTTGGGTCGTTTTTAAAAAAAAAATAATAATATGAGGGTTTTTTAATTAAACCGATATAATCGATAGTAGTCTATAAAAATAATTCAATTTTATATTTTAAATGATTTAAAGTTGATTTATTCGATCAATTAATCGATTTAATTTAAACATAATATTTATTATATATTTAAAACATTTAACATACATAACTAATTTAATCGATTATATAACGTAACATATAATATGAGGGTTTTTTCTATTTTTGTTGATTGGAGTAATTCAATAATCTGCGCTCTTTTAGTGAGCACTCTATTTCTAGTTTGTGTTTATCGTAAATTTTTCTTAGATATTGTTCGAGTTTTAACATATTTGATTCTGACAGTCAATGATTCGAGTTTATTCTTTTAAATATGTATCTTTTCATATTGACAATTTAATTGGTTTTATTTTATTTTTATATAGTTTTAAAATCCCTTGAAACCTATATTATTATTTTGTGACTGTGATAGTGGTTCGGCAGAATCTAACGTTTATCATATATGAAAATTAATATATATTTTAAAGTTTTCGAGTCAAAATCTAATTTACGAATTGATATATCAAGACGAGTTTGAAAGATTATAAGTTGGGGCGAGCGGCCAAAAACTCTATCCTTTTACCATCCATAAATAAATGAAGGAATGTGTTACTTTAAAAAAATTATAGAATATTAAAGAAATCAAATAATTGTTTTTAAAATTTTCAAAGAATGAAATGATTTTCTTTTAAAATTTTGGAGAGCACCAGGTCCCCAGTATGTACAGCCTACGGTCACATGCTTTAAATACATTTGATTTTTCTTGTTTGAAAAATAAATATCTTCCTTTTTCTCAACATGTGATGGGAGACGGACGCTGAGGCCAGAGGCCAAATAACTTTTTCTTGTGCTACAATAAATCTTCAATGTTAATGACTTAAAAGATGACCTTTCGATGTTGAATAAGGCTTCCAGACTAAATTTGTGGGGACACCCTCGGATTTTTTTATTAAATAAAAATATTTTTTTTATTTTTAAAATAAATATTAAAATTTAAATTTTTATAAGATAAGACAATATATATTATTGACTATTTAAATAATAAATTTTAATCTCTTAAAAGTTTTGAAATTAATAAAAATTAAAATTAATTTGAAAATTATAATCGCTACATCATCTCAATAAAATGTACAAAATTCACAAGATTAAAATTTTAATAAGCAGTAAGTTAAGTTTTTTTTCGATGAAAAAGAAGATTATCCAAGTGCTTCATTAAAAAAATTTCATAAGTTTAATTAGAGAAAAAAAAGTACAGCCGATAAACTATATAAAGAAATAATAAACTCAGCAAACAAAAACAAAACATCAAGCCAAAAAACCACTAAAATTCGTATGAATTGCGATTAACGCTATATTCGATGGTTGCACAAAAGTCACCCACTCTACACCAAACTGAAAAAAAAAAGTATTAACCTCTTCGATATACCTGGGCAAATTGGATTTTTCAGTCTCTTGCCAACAGTCTTTTTATGATGGACTAGCGAGCAATGCCTTCCATTCATCAATTGCTTCCACAAGATTCGAACCGCATTACCATTATCTAACAAAAAAATGATATTTGGTTCCATTCATCAATTGCTTCCGTTCATCTATGAAAACATAGATGTAGTAGCATACTTGTTACGGATTATGTGCAGCGCGAGGACTTGGTGCCTTTGTGCGATCGACTATCGGCTGAGTGTGTTGCAGCCTTTGCTCAGCCAAATCCAACGGGTGGTGTAAGGGTTCGATGAGCGCTCCTTGGCAATGTCCGGCTGCGGGCTGGGTGAAGCTAAACTCGGATAGAGCGGTTAGCATGGCAGCAGCAGGGGGTCTTATAAGAGATGATCAGGGCTCTTGGATCTTTGGTTTTACAAGAAGCGTGGGATGCTGCTCGGTTCTGAACTCTGGGCGGCACACGATGGCCTATTGCATGCTTGGAGATCGGGATTCAGGAAGATTGAACTGGAAACAGATAATCTTGAAGTGTAAAAAATTCTTATGCATAAATTTGATGCTTTAGTTGGAAGTGTACTTGTGGCTGCAATCCTTGAGCTTTTGAGTCGTGATTGAGAGGTGCAAGTCCGACATATTCGAAGAGAACAAAATATAGTTGTTGATCGTCTCGCGGCACTGCGCCGTGGGAGACCTACGAAAGAGACGTTTCCAGATCCACCGATTGAAGTGGCTATTCTTGTCCATAATGAAATAAAAGTTTTGTAGTTCTTGAGATTTAATATTAGTATTATAAAAAATAATATTTACTAAAAAAATTGATGATATATTTAATCTTATATTAAGATACCTTCTCCAATCTAAACTTTAAATTAAGAAAAAGAACCCTCAAAGTTGGCATTTATTTTTTATTATTTATTTTGAATGTTTCAATTATACTATCAAATTTTAATATCAATCATATTACCTCACCGTTAAAATATGGACCGCCGATTGATATGCACACATAATCCAGTTATGGTGCTGATTGTGTATATTAATTATTATTATTTTTCACGAAATAAATTTTAAAATAAAATATTAGTATTATTAAGGGAGCAACCATTAAAATACTGTATCTTTTCTCTCTCAAACCTTCCTTCATTCTTGACCTAGTAAAACTTATCCTTTAATTTCTCGAATTTCCTATGAATTCCATCTCAAAACAAGCTTCTCGTATAGAGAAACGGAGTCTTTGTTGCTGGGTTTAAGCCAATTAGTTCTTCGACAAATCTCTACATTTTCTTTGTTTGGTTTCATGACATATCTGAAAACAACACAGTTGTTTGGTCGGCTAATGATGACTCTCCGATGTCCAAGAATTCATCACTTGTCGGCGACATAAACGGCGAGCTTCGTTTACTCAACTCTTTGGGTCAAAACTTGTTGCTGAAAGCGCCCTCTGCGGTAGGTGATTTGAATTCGACGAGGCTGGAATTAAAAGACATGAGAAATTTCGTTTATGGGAATTGACAGAGTTTTGCCTATCCAACCGATACAATTTTGCGCAACCAAACAATGAAAGCAAACGGGACGACGATTCGTTCAAAGAACAATAAATTCATCTTCCATGACAGCAAAAGCCTGATTTTCAATTCATCTGAATACTGGGTCGTTGATAATGCGTTTTTGAGACTCGAATCAAGTGGTCAAATTGACGGGGCATCTTTGGTTTCATCAGATTTCGGCGAACCTCAGGATTTACGGCTACGACCCGAGTGTCGATGATTGAGAAATTGTTTGGTTAGTTGTTCAAGAAATCTGGGTAAACTACAACCTTCTTCCTCAAAATTCGATTTGAAATCCGATTCTCAAATCAACAAAATTTCATTATTATCTAAAAATAATCCGAAATCTCTCAAGCATTTCTTCTATAGAAGCTCAAAATCTACTTCCTTGGATTCTTCATTGAATCTTCTATTGTTGAAAACTTAGATTTAAAATCGGTTTCGATATCTTCATCGAGATTATCCCTTTCATCTTCTTCATCTTTAGGCCATGAACACGACGATCTCTCCAGGCTGTCACTCGATTCCGATAAGCCGAGTCTTATCCCTTTCGTCTTCTCAGATTTTTGGCTTTGTTTGTTAAGGGTTTGGAGAGGGCGGATGAGACGTGAATTAAGAGATGAGTTAACTACGTCATTTTGTTACCACCATGTTATTTTATTTTAAATAATAATTATGTGGAAAAAATCATATTTAATAAATACAGTCAGCACCGTAATCGAATTGTGTGTACATGTCATTACGTCGTCTGTGTTTTAACGGCAGGGCGGTGTGATTGAGATTAAAATCAAAATTTTATGATATAATTGAATCATTTTAAAGTTAATAGTAAAAGCAAGTTACCTTATAATTAGGTAGTATCTGATATAATTTACCCTAATTTTTAATATAATTTATTAGTACGATGAAATTATAGTATGATGCATACTTTCATTATTATTATTCAATTAGACAATTAGCCTCACATGAAATTTTTATTCAACCAGGAACAAAATTATATGATAACCAAATAATTTAGATTTTTAAAATTATTATTATTTTGTATACCATCAATATTCGATCCACCAACCGATTAATTCATTATAAAAACTACCTGCCAACGTCTCTTCAATATTCACCAGCCATATTCATTGCCTGCTTTTGTTTGTTTTTAATATTCTCTTGTATTTTTCCATAAATACAATGAATAATCTATTTAAACATTTTGTAAACAATCTATTTTCATGAATATCACCATTCACCATGACTTTTGATTTGTTTCATCAACTGCTTCACCAAAGACCTGCAACACCTCATTTTCGATGCCCCGACGACGCCATGAGAACACCAACAGCTACAATAAACATGAACAACATCCCAAAAAGCAATACGTACGTTCTCCGTGACGATTTCCGGTATTCTCCGAACAATAGTATGCCCCAAAATGTGCTCACAAGTGGAAGTGCCTAATACCATCACCAACAATACATATGAAGATTGATGTCATGTTATGTTTTTTCTTTTATGGTCTTAAAGATGAGACTAAAAGTACCTGGACAGCATCCGCAGCCGCATACCCTGCTGCTTGGCCTCCCATGCACTGGAGACCGTTCCCGAACCCGCACAAAAACCCGGCTAGAAAGGCCCAGCCTCTGCCATTCCAGTCATTGATATAAGCCTTGAACGATGATCTTGGTGCACCTAACATGGGGCGGTAGAGGAAGGTGATGTTAAGGACGAGGGCCACTGCGAAACACGACATCGAAAAGTAGAAAAATGCGGTATAGACAACCAAGTGCGGAACTCCTTCTTTCAAAGTGTGCCATTGATCATTTGTTGCCAAGTTGAAAGCTGGTGAGAAGAGAGAAAAGCAAAGAAAGTTATCAATAAACCGAGTATAGTGCTCTTTCCAAACACCTGCAATGAGATTCAAACCAATGTCAACATATATGATATATGCAAAAAGGCATTGAATGAAGAAACTAGACCCTCGAAAGTCCAACCTTAATCGCTCTCCAGTTCTCGATATCTAAAAGGAATTCTGCAGTGCCGGCCTTTGCCTTCGATGTAGTGTCGTTCCCGCTCTCCAGATTCTTTAGTTCTGTTTACTTAATAAAAGGAGTCTCAGATTAAGAAGGGAGCAGCAAGTAACAAGGTAAAATCTGATAGAGCTTTGTACCCTCATTTGTGATTGCATCTTTCAATGTGGTGGAATATCCAGCCCTGAAAATGGAACAGACTCAGACATAATGAAGTATCATATACGGTTTGCAGTCAACATTCGTATGTATCGATGTAGGAAACGAAAAGCGAATTGAAGATGAAATACCCTTGAAGTTTTTCTTTATTATCTGCAGCATTGGATGAGTGGACAGCGGATCCAAGACCAACAGCAATCAAGAAGCAACCAACGCCCGGAAAAGGACTTCAGCTCGATTCATCTCGTCATCCAAGAAGTAATTCAAGGTCGAACCTGTTTAACCGATACAAAATAACTCCATTAGCATACGATTAAGGACTTATGATGCACGTATTGAAACACGAACCTATAACAACAGTAATGCAAGCAGAGATCACTTCTGTCACTGATAAACCAACAAGAGCCCATGCATATTGTGTAGATAAATTCCCCAGGGAGAGAACTACCCCGCCACCCATTGCAAACAAAGTGGAGGGCCAGTTATCCTGCATCAATCACCATTAGAGACCATGAAACTCTACATTCAGAGTCTCGATTCCGCCGTAGAAATGGATGAAACTCACCTGAGATAGTTGAGCAATAAAATTGGGTTTCTCTGGACTGCTGCTTCCAATCTCACCAAATGTCAAAGCAATGATTATAGCAGCCAAGAAGTTTGTCAAAGTATAATCAAGGTAAGTATGTTGAGGAAGTCGACCTCGTCATTCAAGTAGCGTCATAAGAGCAGGCCATGTGCCTAAAAAGATCAATGCCAAAAGCATACAGGCTATGGCACCAGCTTTGCTTTCCACCACAAACATTTTCAAACCACTAGAAATGATCCTCTCAGTTGGTTCAGATATCAGATATGCAATGCCTGGAAATTCCTGTTATATAAACAAGTAGTCTTAAGAGTCTAAATCTTATCATCCATTTGATCAGAATTTAATTGATTTTCTTGGCTGTTAATCCCTAGATGGATATGTACATTCCCCAAACCTAAAAAACCCCAAAACAGAGGAAAAATCAAAACTATCAACACCAAAGGTGAAGCTCCAAGAAGCTGGGAATTGGCAAACAACAAGTAGGCAAAAACACATATACAAAGTGGGCACTTGGACACTTTGCTCATATCTTAGATAAAGCAAAAAAATTCCCAGAAAAGAAACAACATATGCAAACAGATCCAGAACTGGAAATCACAAAGACAAAACGAGTACAGAAAAAACTCAAATTTCCCAAATATGAACAGCATATTTGTTCTAAAATCTAAATTACTCACTCACCATATGCAAATAGTGGAGAAAAGCAAACGGAAAGCTGAAGAGTATGAAACGAAGTAATCAAATAAATCAGACTACCCAAATCCCAACAAAAGTTCATTATATGTATTAAATCAGTAGGCCACACTGACATCACAATAAAAAAATCAGTAATCCCAAAGAATGAACTGTATGATTCCATGAAGCTTTTTACCTTGACCAGTTCAATGGTTAGAAACTCTGAATTTTCAGAGAATTGATTTGTCTTAAAAGAACAAAGTTGCAGTGAGTTCAGAACCTGGGAAATCTTGGAAAAGAACAAATGACAAACAAGTATAGACAAAATTTAGAAGGGTGGGAAAGCCTAACTAGACTAAATTCATAATTTGGAACCTGAGAAAGAGATTCCTTTGGATTCAAACTGTGATAAGAATATCTTAATTCCTTGCACGTTGGTTCTTCTTTTAATGATTGATTTGGGTTGGACAGAGCCCATACAGATGTCATTGTCTGAAAAAGATGCCAAAGAAATGGGAAAGATCGATTCAATAATTGATAAGGTGACGGCGCATGGTTGGATTGGTCCATGGGGGTAAGAAAGTGTATTAAACAATGAGGACATTTATTAATAACTAGTTGGTCTAGCGAGATAAGGTGTTAGATTTTTCGAGTAAAGTTAGGAGTTCGAATTTTAATATTATAAATAAAAAGATTTTGATTGGGAGAATTACCCCTATAATGGAACTCTGTAAAACTTGATCCGTATTAATTGGTCAACAAGTCAAATACCGCCATTTAAACCAAAAAAAAAAAAGTTTATGGCCCATTTTTTTAGAACAGTGAAATCTTTATGCTTAAAACCTTGATTCAAGTAGTCATTTATTTGGCATTTTCCAAGGATCAAGAACTATCATTCTAACAATTTTCGGGGATGCAATCTACAAACATAAAGTTAATGGCCGATATTGTACACCATCATTTAACTGTATTTTTTTTTTCTAGTTGGTGATCATATGTATAGAACTAATTTTAAAATTAATCATAGTATAAAATAATTTTTAGAAATACATATTCTTTCGGGAAGACGATTAGGGCGTGGGCATAAGGGTCTTTATGATATAATCAATAATTAGATTAATTTTCACTTAGCACTTGCTCTAATGATGACATTTACTAACTACATATTTTAATAAGATGAAAGGTTAGGTATTACGTGTTAAAGTCATATTGTGAATAGACAGAAATGATAGTAAACTAAGCAAACAACGTAGTTCACATGGCGTGGGGCTTTATTTAATTACACACCATCCAAAATTATGATCAATTATATAGTGCTAAACTTAGATTTAACAAATAATAAAAAAACATTAAAATCTTATTAGATTATAGTTTCGGTTCTTCTACAAATTCGACATTTAGTTCTTATTCTTCAATTTGACATAATTTGACATGAAGAATTAAAATGATGATTTCAGAAGAAAAATAAATTGAACAAAATCAACAACGGAAACGAACAGAGAGTCAGTAAACCAGTAAAGTAGCCTGCAATAATGGTTTGAACTTTCCATTTATACATATATTATTTCATTTGCCCCTCTCACCATGCACCTGTTGCGACATATTCTCAAGCAAGTTACCCAGTAATAGTCTTTGATCCAAAACCATATTGGCTACCTGCAAAATATGATATACATCACTATATGTATATGTATATGTATATGTATATGTATATGTATATGTATATGTCAATAGCAGACCTTATCACCAAAGAAAATTTTGGTGTTATTAGCAATGGCCTCTGTAAACTTGAGATGAAGAAACTCACGACTCAGCTTCGATTTGTTTAGTTCAGCTTCTGTCATTGCACTGAAGAACATGGAATGGAAGAAGATTGATCCTCTATGTTACATGATGACAATTTTTAATTTCGATAAACGATGAGATGATCGACGTTTCCTTACCGATAAAACTCGGCGTCTGCTAGACATTTTTCACGAGCAATGAACATTTGGTTCTCCATCTCCTGCAAATTAATGGAACTCTCCTTCTCCTGTAACTTTTGTTCCATTAGGATCTTGCTCACTGTAACGTTTTTCTCAGCTTCATTAATAGCCATTATTTTCTGGGTTTCTGATTCTTTCTCAGCTACTTTTTGCCTCTCAATTGATATCAAAACCTACCCAATAACCAAACACAAAGCTAGTAATACATTATGAGGGTCAAATTGTTTAATTTTGAAACGGAAATGGTCTTAAAAGGTAATTAAATCATAAAACTTTGAAAGAGGACAATGACTTAATTGTAGTAATTTCAAAACTATTAAAAACTTAAAATGTAATTAACCCGCAAGGTTGGAGCCAATTGCCCCTCCCTCCTTATAAAGTATATGATTAACACTTGTACTATACATAAGTAGTGATTTAATATATTTTCTTTAATTTGATTTTTTAGTCATTTTTCTTTACATATTTTGAAATTTCAGCCTCGATCTAGATATTAGAGGTAAAATATGTTAAAATTAAATTATACCATTAGTCCCTATATTATACGTATGTTATAGATGTAGTTTATGTTATTTAATTTGATAATCTAAGTCATATAATTTAGTTATATTACCTCTGTATCATTTAAGTTAGGATTAAAATTTCAAAATTTAAAAAGTACATGATTATAGGGACACATGCAGCTAAACTAATAACTTATGCATGGTATATGTACTAATCATAGACTAATTAAATCCTCTAACTGAATATAATACAAGGACTGAAATCAAATTTAACCTAAAAGTCGTGATATGAAACATGATTAAGTAACTCAATTTGGCTCGATTCAATTAAAAAAAATAAATAAATAAAATAAAAATAAAACTAAAGTTATAAAACAATACTTTTTAACTCGACTAATTATTTTTTTACTTGACTCGACTTGATCGAATGTATACCCTAACATGAAGATCTAGAAAACACATGATACCTTGGTGCGTTCTTCCTCCATTTGTTCATAATTTCTCCTGATGCTTTCGGGTATAGTTGGCTTTGTAACCCTAACACTAAGAATTTCAATTCCAGGTGCATACTTTGTGCAATCACCTTGGAGTGCATCTTTCATCTTTTCATCAATCTAAAACACACAAAATAATAATTATGATATATATATATATGAATCTAACGAGTGACACTAATAGAAGACATAATATTATTCATTTTAGGAGACTCGGATTCGAACATCTATGTACAAGGTATATGCACGTTATCAAAATATTAGCATATATTATTATGTAATTACATCAATATATTAAAAAAACTAAATGTTAGTATACATACGTATGTATGTACGCCTCTTCATACTTGTTATACCTTATTAAAGACATCAATATATACTTGTTGAAGAGTATGTGAGCTGCAAAATTGATTGATCTCGTGATGAATCTTATTGTATATCCACGTGTTGTCATAATCTACTCCATAGTTCAGCAGTGTCTCGTACACATACTCTTTTCGAAGCCTATTCACAACCTGAAATAATATAATATACATAAATGATAATGACATTCAAACAATTATATAATAAAAACACACACAGAATTTATATGGAAAATCCTTTTGAAAAACATTACGAATAAAAAAAGAAAAACTCACTATATTGTCAATATTACAAGTAGGGATGATCATTTGACCCATACCCGATGAGTTTCGATCCGACCTGATTTTATAGGTTCGAGTTTTTTAAAGAAAAATTTGGGTTTAGGTTTGAGTCGGGTTCGATTTTGACTTTTCTTTTTTAAAATAAGGTCGGGTTTAAGGTGAAAAATATCCTACTTGACTTGACCCGAAATAATAATTTAATTTTATTCTATATATTTATGTATAATTATTACAATGCCTCTCTCTTTACATATATTTCAATTATCTCTCTATTTTGTCTAATAAAATAGAATAATTATTATAATTCTCCCTCTTTATTTGTATTTTTTTCACGTAACTCTCTGTTTTATCGAATAATAATGAGAAATGATAACTTTTTATTAATGACGTGTCGGGCCGAGTTCAAATTTTTGATCTAAAATTCGGGTTCGAGTTAGTGAAACATCATAAAATGTCAGGTCGGATCGGATTTGGATGAAAGTGTTACCTTTTCTGATCGGGTGCAGATCGGCCAAAAACCCGACCAATGATCATCCCTAATTAGAAGGGGAATGTAGGGCGACGATTTAATCTAAACCTTAATCTATAATATCAATTAGTTTTTTTACATTTTAATCAAAGTCTAATACAATACGAGTATAATCGTGTACGAACTGGATGTACGGTCCGTAAGTCTTCACATACACCACAAACCCCTGCTTTTTCATCAGAATTTTCTTTTGCACCAAAAAGGACCGTTCCACAATATTTTTAACCTGATCAAAATAACATTTAGATCATAAATTCTTGGAAAATATATAATGCACCGGTGGTAAAAATATTGTTGCTACAAACGCCTTAATTTTAGGGGTTAGGGATTTAATGTAAGGTTTATTGTTTAGGGGTTTAAGGGTATAGAATTTAGAGTCTGTAGCTAGAATTTAGGGTTTAAAGGTTAAAGTTTAGGTTTTAAGGTAATATGTTAGGAATTTAGATTTTTACCTATAACCCCTAAATTTTAACTCTAAACTCTAAATTCAAACCACAATCTTTAAATTCTAAGCACATAAACTTAAAATCCTAAAGTATGAACCCTAAACTAAATCTCTAACATCTAAAATTAAAGCGCTTGTAGAAACATTTTATTTTCATCCCGTATAATTACCCTAAACTCTAATAAAAACACATATACTTTATGAAAGTGAAAACAATTTAAAAGACTTAAATACCTCTACTATTCAATAAAAAGACTTAAATACCTCTATCTTTTCAAAGTTGATCATCACGCCCCCTTTCGTTCCACATGGAATATCCCTCACCTGCAATAATATATATTCCATTAAAATAGTAATAATTTCTTCATAATTTGGGGAAAAGAACATTACCTGATCGGTTTGGAGAGTAACTAGAACAGGCTCATATTGAGTTATCAAAGGCATCTTCAAATGGAAACCTGATTATAGTAAGTATAAGAAAGCTTTAGAGTATATAATAATATTACGACTAGGGATGTACGAAGGGGGACTATGGGCGGTCATCCTCCTGAAAATTTGAAATTTGTATATGATTTTAAAAAGTTTAAAAGTTTTTTTATGTATTTTCTATTAAAAATCTATTTTCGCCGCCTAAAATTTTATAAGTTTGCCCCAAACATAAGATCATGCAACCAGGTGCCACCTAAAACTATCCCTTTACACTTATAAATTGGAAAATATTGAACATTTAAACGTGTTTAATCATATTAAATTTAAGGTTATTGTCCCTCCCAATTTTTTTTATATAATTACATTTTAAACCCTTTTTATTTTAATAATAATCAAATAAAACATTTGTTCGTCCTAGTTTTTATATTTAAATATGTAATTGATCCTTAGCTTTTCCCGGTGTTTAATCTTAATTTCTTCTTAGATCTTCAATAGGGGTGATTTTGAACATGTGCAATATGAGTGATCGCACAATGCTCCTGAAAAAGAAGGCTCAAAATGAGTTAAGTTAAATGCTTACAAGAGAAAAATAAAAGACTAGTTATGGACTAGCGGTAAAAGTCCATGGGGAAAATTAAATATTATTGTATTTCATAGATTTCGAGTGGTGTTATACTCATTTTTATTCAAAAGTCAGCTTATCACAATTGAAGTCCTCATTTCAATAAACTACGCAAGAAACTCCCTAAATCTTTGAGCCGTATTTGATCTTCATATATGTTGTATCTATGTTAATAAGATTAAAAGGATTGAAATATACTAAATTAAAACATAAGGACTAAATCTCAAATTTAATGATATATATTGTTGAATTATGAAACAAAGATTGAAGCCTGACCTGGCTCGGTTATA